>PVIJ01005222.1:0-106435 GCA_004024925.1 Scalopus aquaticus
TGTTTTTTTTATTTCCATTTCATTTAGTTCTGCTTTGATTTTTATTATTTCCTTTCTTAAACTGTCTTTTGGGGTTTTTTGTTGTTCATTTTCTAGTTCTTTGAGATGTGAGATTAAATTGTTTCTTTGGGTTGTTTCTTGTTTCTTGATGTGAGCTTGTAATGCTATATATTTTCCTCTTATTACTGCTTTTGCTGTGGGACACACCCTTTTTCCTGGGACCACCCTGTTACACTTATAGTGACAGATCAGTGATTACCTGGGGCCAAGGGTAGAGGAGAGGATTGAGGAACTTTTAGAAGCAATTGATGGGACTGTCTTGATTGTATTTTAATTGCTGTGGTTACACAGGCATGTATTTGTCAAAACTTATGGAACTGTACACATAAAATTGGGCTAGCTTATTACATGTAAATTTTACCTCTCTAGAATTGATTAAAAGAAAATCAGTTAAGAACATACATACACATGACTTATATCAAGTGAGTCTTTTGAGAGATAGCATTATCTATTATCTCCACATTATGTAAACTAATGAGACATTTATGTCAACTACTTATGCTAATAAAGGAGAGAAAAGTACTTGTACAATTGGCAGCGATGAAACAGATTTTAGTAGAAGCCTATGCTTAATTTTTTTTAAAGATTTATTTATTTTTGCATACAAGCTGCGGTGCAGGCCAGAGGTGTGGGGCAGTGGGAGAGCTCGCCAGAGACAGAGTGGGGAGCAGAACAGGCAGATCAACTGAAGTACACTGCTGAGGGGAGCAGCATGTGAGACAGGAGTGGTTTGTCGTTCCATGTGGGAATCTTCCCTGCCAGGCATTGAACCCACTCTGCAGCTGCAACAGCTCCACAGTGCTGCGCTTAACCCGATGTACCACCAGGAAAGCCCCACCTATGCTTAATTAGTATATTTTACAAGCATATCAACCGTTATGTCTCTAATCCCTTCTGTGTTATATATTCAGCTTTTCATCAGTAGTTAAAAGTCTTTCATATCCTGTATCTGTTTATAATAAGTCAGACAGCCAAGACTTCCTACATGCTAGGCACAATGATCCAGAGCTGAATAGGAGAGCCTGGCCATATCCTTAGAGTGCTTTACAGTAAATTATTTTACATAAATATCTTAAAACCTACTTTGAGAGAAGTAAATGAAACTCAGAGAAACTAAGTAACTTTGCCCCAGGTTATACAGATAAATGACTGAGAATTATCTGATTCCAAGTAATTTTTAGGTGGGTTGAGTTACATAGTTTAGGAAGCTAAATGGAGAACTTGAGGGAACATTTGAATCTTATCCATATCCTGGAATATGAATAAATTTCCTTAATTGTGCATAAAGTTGTGGTGTATCCCCTTCCAGTTGGTTTTCTCTGCCACTAGGATAAGAAAGTTTGAATTTCTGCCAAGTGGATTTTTTCCAAGACTATTTCTGATTGTTACCCCAACAGCTGAGACCTAGCAGTTTCCAGGTTTGTCACAATGAGAAATCTGCATACTTGTGGCACTGAATGTGAGTGGGCTCTGCTTGTAAAAAACTGTCCATCTGACCCCCATTGGATTTTGCTGATATGCAGGGCATTTTCCGGGGATAGCAGCTGTGAGAGATGCCATGCAACGGAACCGGAGGCATCCAGGCTGTTGAGCCGGGTAGACAGTGAGCCGTCAGGGGGGCTGGCAATGGGACTGTCTTTGCAGCTGCATTTGAAGGAGCCGGCATGGAGTAATGGAAAGAACATGGAACAGGTGATGAGAAGACCTAAATTCCAGTCTTAGAACTGTCATTTTAGAGCTGTGTTACCTTGAGCAATTCACTAATTTGTTCCAGATCTTTCTTCTCCAAAGTAAAATAAGGAACAATATTTGCATCAGAGATAAGTCTCAAAATCATTGTGCTAATGAAAGGAGCCAGATGCAATAGAGAGTATATTGTATAAAAATATGTAAAATTTTAGAAAATGCAAACTAATATATAATGACAGCAAGCAGATCAGTGCTTGTGTAAGGCCGGAAGCAGAGGGAAGGATGGAATGCAAAGGGGCATAAGAAATCATTTTAGGGCGATGAAGATGTTCTGTATTTTAATTGTGGTGGTTTCACTGGTATATACAACTGTCAAAACTCATGAAATGGTACACTCTCATGTACATATCCAAAAAAGGGGATTCTGGAGCTACTTCAGGGCTTAATAAGAAAGAATATCAAAGTAGATTTGAATTATTTACCATGGGGAAAGAAGTGAAGAAAGAAAAGTAGGTATTCATGTTGTATATTTGTAGGTTATATATTTGCCCTCTTTCCTCTAGGTTACCCAATAAAGTTATAGCTGAAACAGTAGAAATAATCAAGCACTAAACAAAATCAACAATCATCAGTCTTGCCCTCCAGCCCTTCCTTTACCCATTTGTTATTTTTACTTAAATGTTTATGAACTGGTAGTAGTATAGAGGATATTTGAGATAGACAAATTCCTTAAAATATTTGAAATATTTAATTTACTTAAAATGTTGATTCTGTATTCTGTTTGTCTGATTGTTCTGCTCTTAGTGGTTGTTATATCCTATCACCTTTATGTTTATGAGGTGAGTGACTATTCTGGAACTCCATTTATATCCGCATAGTCACAGTGTGACAAAGGTGTCAATGGTAAATTCTTAACTCCTATATGTAAGGAGAAGCAGAAGAAATAAAATGGAAATAACGTGACACCCTCCCCCCACCACACACACACAGATTCTCATCCTGTATTCTGTTGATGGTTGTAAGTACCTCAAAATCCTTTTTAATAAATCCTTTCAAAAGACACAGCTAACTGGAGTCAATACCAAAGGTGTAAATTGAGAGAATATTTAGTGATTTAAATGTGAGGTGAGTACTGACCATTCTGGATTAGCTGCTTGGGGTTGCAGAGAGCTGTTCCTGATCGCCAAAGAGAAGAATAGGGCCCGTGTGTTTGTGCTCATTCTTTCTCTAGTGCTCAGGGCCTTTCTGCTTAGGGCTCATTGGGAATGCATACATATCCTTTAGCTGAATCTGAGGCAAGAGGCAGCTACTTCTAAAACAAAGCCATGTGTTTCTCAGAGGAAAGCTGATTTCAGATTTTGGTCAGGAAACATAACAAGATGAAGCTGTCAAAAATTAAAGCAATTGATTAAAACACATGGGATATATAAAAACCCAGGAATTTGAAAGGGGAAAAAAAGGCTACCCTCCAAAGCAAAACCAAAACCTTAAAAGAACTCATTGGACACTATCCAAAATAACTAGGGCACTAGTACTATGAAAATTAATATACAGAAACCCCATATAAATAAGGTCAGGAGGGGAGAATAGTCCCTAGGCGTGTGCAGTCAGCAGCTGCAGCTACAGTACCCAATACAGCTTGCAACTCCAACAGGAATTTATGTTGCTTTCCTGCCCCAGCAGAAGGAAGGAGGAGGCATCTTTACACAGGAGACCCTGTACTGGATATATAAGGGGGTGCTGACCTTGGATCAAGTACACGTGAGTCTGACCATGAAACCGTGCTTACCAAACTGCCTTTAAGTTGTTGTTTCTGAACAAACCCATTTTGTTGGTGAAATAACATTTTTTTTCAGTCAACACTACTTACTATGAAATTGAAAATTAAAATAATTGCTTTAGATACTCAAACAGCCTTAGTTGATGACAGAAAGGTTTTCTTTATAGGATAATTCTAAGACTAATAGAAACAGTGCGTCAACATTATCTCAATAAACAATTTTTAAAAAAGAATGATAGAGGGCCTCCCTGGTGGTGCAGCAGGTTAGGCGCAGCACTATGAAGCTATCCAGAGCCACTGCAGCAGAGTTTGATACCCAGCCAGGGAGATTCCCACATGGGGCAGCAGACCTCTCCTGCCTCGCCTGCTGTTCCCTCAGCAGTGTACTTCAGTGGATTTGCCTGTTCTGCTCCCCACCCTGTCTCTGGTGAATCCTCTCACCACCCCCCCACACCTCTGGCCTGTGCCCCAGCTTATATGCATGAATAAATAAATCTTAAACAAAAAAGAATGATAGAAACAAAATTACCTTTTTTAGCCCCTAATGAAATACTTGAGGCAGGTAGCTTCATACATTATCTGTGAAGGAAATAATTGGATTGGTTGATGAGCATATTTAGTATGATGAAGTCAGGCTGCGGATTTCACAATTGTGTATATTCTTATGATACATTATTAAACACATGATCACACCTATGAAGTATTTTTGCCTGAAATGTAGAACTTGATTCAAATGTAGGGTTGCCAGATTAAGCTGAAACAAAATGGGACAGCTAGTTAAATGTGAATTTCGGATGAATGTGTGATTTTTTTCTTTAGCATGAGTGTGTCCCGTACTTGAAACATATTTGGTTTCTTCAGTAAGTCAATGAAATAGAAAGGAAAAAAGAAATGATGGAGTACTGCCCTATAAGAAAAAAACTTAAGAGACAAAACAACCAAATGTATGGCCCCTGTTTGGATTTCACCCAACCGAAAAGATTTTTTTGTAAAAATATATATTTTAAATATATGAAATATTTTAAAAGATGTTTTTAGATAATTAGGGAATTGCCGACTGAATATAAGATACTGATAAATTTTTAGTTTTATTAGAAATAATGACATTTTACTTATATAAGAAAATAGCCACTCCTAATTAATTTAGAGATGGAATTTATTTTTAAATATTTCAATAAAAAGAGGATAACAGAAACAAATGTGGTAGATTTTGATAACTGAAGAATCTAGGGGTTGATTAACATGGAGGGGTCTATCATGCAGTGATGTTTTATGATATTGAAAATATCTATAATGAAGATATTTTAAAATGCTATAGCAGGTACTGTGTCGACTGTGAGTCAGGTACTTAGGTGCTTTATAGAATCTGCTGCACAATGAATACATGTATAGAGTACTTGAACATATCTCATTTTACTATAGCTATAGAAGTTATTGTTCCAGTCATAAACTTGAAGTTGAAACTCAGATATTAAATAATTTACTATGTCATATTCTTGACAGAGTCTGATTAAATAGATTTTTTTTTGGTCTCTTAATCTAGTAATCTCTGCATTAGTTAACACCAAACCCTCTAGTGTTCTACTGACCTTTTTAAAATTAGAATCTTATTTGACACCTGAAGACAAAAGAAAGGAACAATGTCAATATTTTGTTCTCTGTTCAATTCTGAATGTGTTTGGTGAAGTGGTGTTTTTAATGGTATATGTTTATTACATGTCTGCGATCACCAATGCTTTAGTACTAGTTGTCTTCTAAATCCACTGATGAAATTGGCAGGTCAATATTTTATTATGGCTAACCTATCTGTAAGGATGGAGGAGTGTCCTACAATGAAACACCTAGCCACCAAATAAAAATAAAAGCACACATTTATGAGCAGGTGCTTAGAAAAGGGTCATTTTCCTGTTAAGTCTGTTCTAAGAACAGAAATCCTGGGGTACAATAATACTAAGTTCCATTAGTGATATTTTGGCAGTTTAATTCCAAACATAAATTAATAGAAAGAGAAAAATGATTTTACTTTAATATATTTTCTCCCCGCTCCCACAACCCCTTCTCAAGGGACATCTGTTGCTATTTGCAGGTTATATAACCTTTGTCTGAGTAACTGCTATAATTTACAGACTAGGTTACCAACACATTCTATGTATTTATCCTGTTAACAGACCATGACCAGCCTTGGGTTTTTTTGTTCACCCCACTAATTATCTGCTCAGGTCTCTAGGTACTGAGGAAAGTGTTCTTAAAATGACCCTTTGCTCCCATCCTCCTCTACCCACTGAAGAATAAACCAAATTCGGGTAAAGCATTAAGATTTTAATAACTTACATTGAAACTGTTGATCTAAAATGACAGCCAGTAAACAGACTCAGGGATTCATTCCAGCAAGGTTTTAAAAATGGAATTCTGGTTTAACCAGATTAAATAAAATAATATACATAACATTGAAATAAATTTCTGTTTAATCAAATCCTCAATGGTATAACTGTGGACAGTCTGCTGAAATAATGGGAGTAACCTTATTGTAGAAGATGTTTCTTTGAACTATATGAAGCATTCAGGATGATGTTGGGAAAGACGTATGTGTTCAGCTCTGCTCAGTTGTACAGACCCTAAGGATGCCTCCATTATTTGGGTGATGGGACTTATAGAGAGTTAGGAAACTGAGAGAAAAATGACTCCATAGCCACATAAACAGGCCTCATGGGATCTCTTGATCACTTAATTGCCTTGGCTAAGAAGTAGAAATGACAGAACCTTTTGTTCTTTCTAAACAGTTTTTGGATATTCAGTAAATACTTATTGCACACCTGTCTAGCACAGTGCCCAACCAAGTGAGATCATATTTCTTTTCTCTTTTAGAATTCACCCTATAGTATAAGTGCCATCTTACATCATCTCTGCAGCAAGGCTGGCAACAAATAAAACAATAAACTATGAGTCTGTTTTTGTTTTTTAAGATTTATTTTTATTTATTTATGCATACAGGAACTGGAGTATAGGCCAGAAGTGCAGGGGGTGAGAGGATTCCCCAGAGACAGAGTAGGGAGCAGAACAGGCGGATCTACTGAAATACACTGCTGAGGGAGCAGTGGGGGAGATAGCAGAGGTCTGCTGCACCATGTGGGTTAGCTCCCTGGCCAGGGACTGAACTCATGCTGCAGTAGCTGATATAACTTGATAGTGCTGAGATTTTAACCCCCTGCGCCACCTGGGAGGCCCTATGATTCTGTTTTTAATAAATGCCTAATCAGTTTTACCACCAAAACATAATAGGAGTTTGGTGAGAAATCACATCTTTCTGGGGCAATTCATCTAGTCATCAAACATTATTTATAATAGTGTGGATTTTTTTTTAATAACTATAACAAACATTAAATGAATATACTCATGTTAATTAAAAAAGTAGATTGCTATGTAGTTATGAGTACACTGCTATCTGTAATGTAAAATAAATGCATTTTTTAAAGACTAGCAGGAGAAATAACAAATAGTAAAAAGTAGTTGTTTCAGGTCATTTTGGGGAGATTGGGAGGGAAAAAGGACGGTAGGAAATAGAAAAATATATTTTAAGTAAATATTATAGTCGCTTAGTTTCAAAATTTAAGAAACCACTGTTCTAGATCCTGAGCTGGGTGATGGTCCTGCTCTGGGTGGTGGAGACAATAGTGAAATAGGAATAACAATAGGAAAGATAATAACTACCAGCGTTTATTGATGAAGGTTCAATAGTCTCGCCATGCTTGCCCCCCACGACTAGTCCCCTTCTCCCCAGTGACTAACAGTGCTCTCTTGTGCAGCCTGTAAAAAATATTTTATGCCTGATAAGCAAATATATAGATTTTTTTTTAAAGATTTATTTTATACAAGCTGGGGTGCAGGCCAGAGGTGTGGGGCAGTGAGAGGATTCACCAGAGACAGAATGGGGAGCAGGACAGGCAGACTGACCGAAATACACTGCTGAGGGGAACAGCGGGTGAGGCAGGAGAGGTCTGCTGCACCATGTGGGAATCTCCCTGGTCAGGCATTGAATTTGTGCAGCAGCCTGGAATTTGCGCTGCAGCTTGCACTGCGCTTAATCTGTTGTGCCACCAGGGAGGCCCAATATATAGATCTTTTATACTTATCTTTCTCTTTAACAAGTGGAACCTTTACCATACAAACTGTGTACCTTGTTTTAAGTCACTTAACAATATTTTGGAGAGCTTTCTTTTCCTTCAGTAATAAATGTTTTGAGAGTTTACTAATTTTTTGTAATTGCTTCAGAGTGTTCCATTTAATGGATTATCATTATTTAAATCAGTCCCTGTTCCATTTGTTTTCTGTTACAGTGTGGCAATGAATAACCACCTGTGTCATTTTGTACTTGGACACAAGGCTGTAGAAGTAGTTCCTAGAAGGGCAACTGCTAGGTCAGTGCATTTACATTTCTGACTTTGAAAGGTATAGATTAATGGAATGCAGATGACCCACCTGGGAGATTTTTTCAGTGTCCTTATGTCTTGTCTCCCCACCAAAACTGGGAGTGTGCATTTTTTAATGTTGTGTAGATCTAGGATGGGCCTCAGGTATTTATATTTTTTTGGAAGTTCCTACAGTGATTTTGATGTTTATCCTGGAAGAAGAGAGCGAATGGACCTTTGTAAAAATGGAATGTGGTACAAAGGAGCATATCTGGTTCTAAAACCAAAGAATATAAGTCAACTGTATGGCTCAGAAAGGCAGCACATTGCCCATTTATGTAGAAGCATGTTGGTGGCTGCTTTTATCTGCATGTCCAAATTACTGATATTTCCATCATCTTTTCTTTCTGTGATACAGGATATCTAAGCATTGCAAGGTGAATATGGTAGTCTTATAGTACTGGTTAAGGGATGCAATAGAGGCTGTGGCTGTCAGTTTGGTATGTCTTTGAGAGAATGGGTGTGTGAAATACAGTATCTTGTACAGTCTGGAAATTGAGAAGATTGCAAGGCACTTAACCTATTACCTTGGGTTAGGCTAAACCAACTGGGGGGTATAACTGCTTAGAAACAAAACACACCAAAGCATTGAAAGAGCCTATTCTGTTCTAGGTTCTGAAGTGATGGTGAAGGTAGTAATAAAATAATAACAATCATAGTAGTAATAACTGCTAACACTGGGCACTGAGTATGTAGTAAGTGTTATTCTGAGTTTTTACAAATATCCTCTTTGAATCCTAACTCTAGGTACTGTTGGGGACTATTTCCATTTTACAGTTGAGAAAAATTATTTCTAGAAACGTCAAACAAGTAATCTGCTGGAGGTCACACATTTATGTATGTAATAGAATTGTTGTTTAGGGTTAAATAAAGTGCTTAGAACAGTGCCTGGTACATTATAAATGCTCAATAAATGCTAGTTACTATCATCACTGAACCCCAGAGAAAATACCAGTTATCCCTTGTTAGCACATACCACACAGAAAAAGTAGAAAAAGAATTTTTTCCTGAATCCATGTAGAAGAGACAACAATAAAAGAGATTGAGGGCCTGGTTTAACTATCACATATTAGGTTACAGTGATAAGTCGAGGCTGCAGAATGAAAGTAAGCCTCATTGGGGCCAGAGGAAGCTACTGAGCTCTCTGGAAAGGATGGCATATATCATTTTAGGAGGCAGAGGAAATCAAACATTTCAGGCAAAGATATGTAAAGTATTTTAAAAGGCATAGAATTGGTGTTACAATTATTCAGTGTTGTGTAGTAAATACCCCCAAACTTGGTGTCTTAAAAACAGTTGTAATTTTATTTGCTCATAGTTCTCTAAGTCAGGTGAGCTGGGCTTAGGTGAGTAGGTTTCTGATCTCACAAGGGGTCACTCATGTGGCTGCAGTAATCTGGTGATGCCACTGGGCTACATAGTCTAAGATGGCTTCTCCCATGTCTGGCTTTGATGATAGTTCTTGACTGAATTTCTTCCCATGGCGAGCAGATTTCCAAGAGACCAGAAGAAGCTACAAGAGCTCTGGAGACCTTGGCATGGAAATCACAGTGTTGCTTCCATTGCATTCTTTTGTTCAAAACAGACCATCATAGATCCAGTAGGAAGAGAAATAGACTCTCTTGATAAAAGAACTGGAAGACAGTTTGTGTCCTTTTTTCTTTTTTTCAGTCTACCACAGATGGAAAAGGGCAGAATGAGTTTAGGATGTATTATTTAGTACCTTTGCCCTTTCTTTAATGTCAGTATCATTTCATCTGAAGTTAATTATACAGTATCCTTTAATCATCTTTGTTACCTAGCCCTGATCTCTTTCTTCTAGAATAAAGATAAAGTATAATTTTAAATGAAAAGTAGAAAAGCCTTACCAAGAATTAGCTGAGTTTTGAAAACTGAATAATAAAGCAATTTTTAAAAAAGAAAATGTAGTTTATTTCCTTTTGAGTATTTTTGTGAACTTGCATTTGATTAGTGGTGGCATGGAGAACTCAGGTTTCTGACTTACAATAGACCAGGATTATTTATGTGTTATTACCACATAATTTGTTAGTATTTAATAAAACATTTTGGTATTAAATACTTTAAGCATTTTACTGTGTAACCACTTAAAATCTTGCTGCAATATTAATTTCCTAGGTAAATTACCTTTTTGAATGATCTGAAGCCCTGAATCAGTAGATTATGAATTATGACTTTTACCTTTTTACTCAACAACTTTTGCGAGTATTTAGCAGATACAAATGTGATAGCCTCTGAGTTGTACTAGCTTATGATTCTCTGTGGTTTGTTGTCTAATTCTGCTTTCCATTCTGAACGAGTTCTTAGCCTTTGTTCATTAATCATGGGAAACAGTTGTGCAACATGCCTTGACATTAACTTGAACATCTAAATTTAGACCTTCTACAATCAGTGGTTGAGGACAAGTTTCAGTAGTTTATAGCCTGTGTTAAATAGACATTGCAAGGTTGAAAGGAACTCCCTAGAAATAAGTAAGTGATCTCCATTATATGCATGTGTACCTATGTGTGTGTGAAAAATATATATATAACTGAAGATCTCTTTTTATTAAGCAGATGTACAAATTATATCTGTTACTGGAAATGCAACATAAGCATCTTTGCTTATGGGCTATGCTGTTTTAATTTTTCAGAAGAAAAATATTTTGAAATTTATTGAAAACTTGGTATGCTAGGATTTTTCTGCATGTTTGTTTTGTGATTTTGATTACTTAAAGGAATAATTAAACTATATATATTTTTCAAGTGAATGACGGTATTTTTTTTTTCTTCAGAGTTTATAGAAATCTATTCACAAAAATGGCATCCTGGTTGTATGAATGTCTTTGTGAAGCTGAACTTGCACAGTATTATCCTCATTTTACTGCTGTTGGCCTTCAGAAAATAGATGAATTAGCCAAGGTTACAATGAAGGACTACTCCAAGTTGGGAGTTCATGATATGAATGACCGCAAACGTCTCTTCCAGCTTATCAAAATCATTAAGATCATGCAGGAAGAAGATAAAGCAGTCAGCAACTCAGAGCATCCTCTTCGGACAAATAGCCTGTACATTAAGCCTAAGGAATCCAGATCTGGGCCTCGCAGGCAACTGCATTTTGATTCTCCTGCTGACAGCAAAGGTAGAACTACCAGCAACAATGGGTTTGAAATGAGCAGTTTATCAGATTTTTCTGCAAATGAACAAAAGTCTAGTTATCTAAAAGTGCTGGAACACATGCTACCAGATGATTACCAGTACCATACAAAAACAAGAATTCTGGATGTCACACCTGCAGATTCCTGCGTGCATGCAGAAACTAGTACTTCACTCTTCCCATCAAGTCACTTTTCTCCAGTACTGGGGGATTGTGATATTCCCATCATTCAAAGAGTCTCTCATGTTTCAGGCTATAACTACGGAATTCCTCATTCTTTTATCAGGTAATAATTTATTTTTATCTTTTTTTTTTTTTTGAGATAGAGTAGCCTCAGGGCAGGCCTCTCTGTGACCACAGGAGAGCTATTATTCCTTATTTACAGAAAATAATAGTGAGCACTTTCTGCTTTGATAGTAGATATACCTTAATAGGGGGAAATGAATGAGAAATTGGGACTTTGCAGATGGAAGAAAGATGATATTGTTCATGTACATCAAGCAGCTGCTGCTTGGCAGGCTCTGCTATTATTCTTATAGCCGACCTATTTCTATTATTTATTATAGTGTAACATGATACACCTAATGCATCCATGAAAGTAAAATAGTCAACTAGCCTTCTGCAATGGAAAAAAATTACACAATCCACAGGTTTTTTTTCCAAGGCTATCACTTTCACTTAAACCAACCAAGAGACATAAAACTTGGTTAAAAACAGAGCATGTCGTTGAATTAAGTAGATCATTGGAGCAGTTAGTTTACTTCCACACAATTTAAATATGGTCCTGATTTTGATGTTTTCTGCAATTTCAGCGCAGGAAGAATAATTGATTTTGGTGATTGCAAAAAGTAAGGCATTTTTGGTGACATTTAGAGTTTGAGAGTCAGGCTGACAATAAGTTTTGCCTAGTGCTTCAAATTAGAATTTGAAATAAGGTCCCCCAAGAGGTAAACTATCAAGTTCTCTTAAAATAACACGTGTTGCTGGTTTTGTTATACTCGAGTTTAAATGTGAGTTACAGAGAAACAGAATGCCTTCTTAAGCCATTTTTTAAGGCTATTATTCATACCTTAAAACAACGTATTTATACCTGGTCTTATATTGTTCAGAGATCTCATGAGCAACCAGTTCTTTTTATTCCAAAAAATAGAAGAACCAGTTTTAAAAGTGTAAGTTCCTTTAGTAACTTAAAACATATAACTGAATTTTATAATGTAACAGAACTTTTTTGCTTGGTTTAGTTAGCAGAGCAGAGTATATAGTACTGCTTTTTCTTCTCCCAGTTTTATTGAGATATAATTGATATATATTTTCTCCTTTTAATTATAGGAGGACTAGATCTTTCCATAACTATCAAAGCCAGGATTGTTTCTGTCCCGTTGGTTAGCTCAATGGTGGACCAACAAATATTTTCTTGAGTACTATAATCTTTTATTAAATAATACATAAAAATCTGGATTGGAATTATTTATAGACAGAATAAAGATACTACTTTGTATTATTTGTTTGTATAGAATGAATACTTGAGCTTAAATATTGCTATTTCATGTATTTTCTAATAATAAGTACTGCCCCTGCTAGACCCAATGGTAGGTATGCAGATAATTAGAATACCTGGAGACTCAGACTCAGGGAGCAGGGTGAAGGGGAAGACAACTAACAATATGGTAAGATAAGTGCTCATTTAGTGATTTATACGTACACATCCAGAGCAAAGGCTATTCAGCTGAGCTTTCTTTCCTCCTATGTCATTATTATCTCTTCTCATTTTTTATTAGGAAAACGGAGGTGAGAAAGTACATTTTTTCCAATAATCCTCGGTATTGTCTTAAGAGTCAGGTTTTCAGGACCCTGAGAAAGAGTCCACTGACTTAAGCTTTGCTGTTAGAGGGTGATCCTATCCATTCTCCTAGAATGCCTCAAATTGTATTTTTACTTTTCATATATTCCAAAAGCTCAAAATAAATTGCTGGCCTCAGAATTTTAATTTTAAAAGGTCTGAGACATTTAGAGAACTCATTGCCCTGATTTATTTAAAATCTGGAATAGGCCTAATTCCAGCTGGCTTAACTCTTTGCATATCAGATATCGTTTATTTCTTTTCTGAAGATGAGGTATTAAAACCAGAGACTTTTAGAAGAACATTTGTCTATTTTGCTCCTTGAACTTGAAAACTATAATCCTTTTGTACATCTGACTCATTTTTGTGTGCCTGGGCAATTTGAAAAGGACATTGTTTATCCTCTTTGATTACCTTATTAGGTTGTTAATAATTATTAATTGTTAGATTATTAATTATTGTTTAGGTTATTAATCCCAACAGCTAAAGATTTTGATATGAGGCCCTTATTAAAATGATGCATTAAATTTTTATTTTTTTCTTATAAAAATATTGAATATATACAAAAGAAGAGAGAATAGAAGAGTGAGCCCTCATATGCCTATCATCTAGCTTTAATGATTGTCAAGATTTTGCCACACTTAGCTCAGAAAAGTCAAAAGACATGCCTAAAAGCCCTGAGTAATGTTTTATGCATTATCTTAGAATTTTAAGTTGCTACTAATTTAGATCCTGGCAAAAAATTATTTTCCAGCCAGTTGAAGGGATCAGAAAATTGAAATCGATATGAAACAATTAGACAGTGAAATATCCTGGGTAAAATCTATTCTAAAAGGTTTTTTAAGGACTATCAATCAAATTCTAAAGTGTAAAGGCAGGGAATAATTTGTTTTGCTAAGACATTCTTAGTGTATGGACCAGAGAGAGAGACAACCCCCCCCTCCACCTCCCACACCTCCCACTCCCCCCCATTTCTCCCTTTCACTTTCCCCCTCCCACCCCATTAGTCTTAGTATTTTGTAGAATTTGAAGAATTTTGTATCCCTAACCCAAGGATATTGCCTCAAATAGTATGGATGTTAAATTTAATAAGTTGGATCAGAGTCAAAGAAGAAATGGATCTGAATAGAAGGGTAAATTAGTGGTTCACAGCACCAGTCATAAAATTGTCCTGAAAAGAAGTAATGAATTGTCTTCCAGCAAACAAATATTCAAGAAATGCAAAAAAGAGTAAGAGAACACGACAGTGAGAGGGACAGAATAAATCTAAAGGGAAAGTACACTGACACCTACTACTGAATTCAGTTGTTTAGTAAATCGAGGGAGGGAGGGGAACAAATTCGATTGACTGCTCAAGAAAATAGTAAGTGTGCAAGAAAAATTGGTTGCAAGAGACATGCATTTGGGTCTTGTAAAGGCCTTAGAGGGGTGGTGGCATTGTGTTACCAGTGTGTTAAATTTTGAGGATTAAAGACATTAAGCTTTGGGGACAAAAACAGTAAAGAAAAATCATCCATCATTAGAAACCTTTCAGAAGACCGTATCTGGAAGCCAAATACATAAGCTTTGATGCTAAAGCAACTCTTAAGACTTTTTGTTTGGTTTTGGGTTTTGTTTTTGTTTTTTGTTTTTGACAGCGTAAGAGGATGGAGTAGGGATGGAGAGAAAAAATAATCACTAAGATTTTGCCTATAGAACTTTTAAGCATCAATACTTTAACATGTGGTTTTGCATATGTGTGTGTGTGTGTGTGTGTGTGTGTATATATATAAAACAATATGTACTGATACTTTTATTTCTTGAGTAGCCTTATTCTATAAATAAGAATTAAAGTTATATTTGTATATCAGACAGAACACCTCAGAGAAAGAGAATCCATGGACTGAGATGGAGAAAATCAGAGTCTGTGTTCGAAAACGACCTCTGGGCATAAGGGAGGTACGTCGTGGAGAAATTAATGTTATTACTGTAGAAGATAAAGAAACTCTACTTGTTCATGAGAAGAAAGAAGCAGTTGATCTTACACAATATATTCTTCAGGTATGCTGTTCCCTTTTGTTTGAATTAATATTGTGTCAATTTTTTGCTTTTTTGTTACTTGCATTCATACAAATTCTAAAATGCAGTTTCTGGTTTTGATCTTGGCATCAATAAATTGTTGGTACCCTGAGCCTTCATTTTTTAAAAAATACAGTGCAACAGGGGGCACAAAAACAATTCTTCTACTCTTGTACAATAGAATTGCATCATATTTAACATGCTTTTTATGGGTTTAATTATACATACTCAGGAAAAAATGGGAAATAGTGGTATAAAAAGAACTTAAATAGCTGGTGCTAGATAGGACCAGTCACTGAGCACATGGCCCAGAGTACCTATGAGATGGTTACAAAGTCCCTTTTCATTCTCACAGTATGAACTTCTCACCCTGCTGTGAATCTGGAGTTTAATGATGGAGGATATGTTTTTGAGCCACCAGGGTTATCAGCCAGCTTGTTTTTGATCCTCAGCCATCTCTGGGTTTAGACATAATTTAGTGGAAATTGGACTCTTGAGCAGGCTACTCTGTATAGAAGAGATTGCAGTGGGTAAATTTAATCCAGGGATATGATTTCATATCTAAAATACAAAGGTTGGACCTCCCTGATGGCACAACGGGTTAAGCACAGCGCAGTGGAGCTGTCAGCGGCTGCAGCACAAGTTTGATGCCTGGCTGGGGAAATTCCCACATGGTGCAGCAGACTTCTCCTGCTGCTCCCGCTGCTCCCCTCAGCAGTGTATTTCAGTCAATCTGCCTGTTCTGCTCCTCACTCTGTCTTTGGTGAACCCTCTTACCGCCCCACACCTCAGGCCTGCACCCCAGCTTGTATGCAAAAACAGAAAAAAAATCATTTAAAATAAAATACAAAGGTTTAAATAAAACACTAATAGCTCAGACACAAAACAGATGTTTACCCTGTAACCAAATAATCATGAAGAGTCGAAAGGGTTTTGGTATACAAAGGAACCTTTTCTAAGCTGCTGGGTACTCTTGCAGTAACTCTTCAGTCTGATAAGGAAGTAGCTAAGCCTATAGGTGGAGGGTGTCATCATTTATGTACGCCTAAATGTGAAACAATTGTGAATAAACTAAACAGGGATAACCCCGTAGATGTTAAAATTTGGGAACTCAGAATCTCTCTTACTCTGAATCTGCCTTCTTAAATTTTCATTTTATATCCATTCTATTTTCTCTTTTGTTCTGTTACCTCAAGCCACAGTGATTGGTAGAGATAGGGGGGAAAAGTGGCGAGTAATCTAGTGTGCTAGCAGTTTTAGTCAGCTGAGATCTTACTCATTGGCATAAATCCTTTTTACATTGAAGTCAATTGTTAACATTGCCCCCCTCTTTTATATTGTTCTTTTTCTTTGGTTCCCAAAGTTGGGTTTTACAGTGACATGCAAAGTAATCCACTAAGTCTTTCCATGGGCACTAAATTACTAGGCCACTATACAATCAACCCAGTTACGTTAACAGCCTTATTGATTGCTGATCAATGCACAGTCTATTAAGTCTAGGTGGAAGGTATTTATTTTGAGGATAGTCTAAATGACCAATTAGTTGTAATGCTATCTGGTTCCAGAGCTACTTATAGCCATGGTAATAGCCCTATCCAATCACCATCTACCCAAGACTTCCTTAATGATGATTCTGTCACTGTAATTCCCTTAGAGGCATCATCTTATCTTTTGTGTTTTTCCATTAGCCCAAAACACAATAACCTTACTTCTTTGTCATTACCATTGGTCAATACTTATTGAATACCCGTAGTTTCCATAGCACTTTCCCTGCTGTTGAACTTTGGACCTTTGGTCTCATAGGTCAAAGTCCATACCTATCAATTCTATAAAAGTGTTGTAAGGGCTTTTTCTTCCTTTTCTTTCCTTGAACAGGAAGAAAGGGAAGGTTCATAGCAAACATAAGTATTGATCCTAGATTCTTTGGGTTTTATTTCTCAGCTTATTCAGGAATTAACGCAATAGGTTTATGTGTTCATTTAATTAAATATCCTGTCTTGTCAAGTTTTCTTTTGTTACTTATACTATTTGATCATGTAGATATAGTGTACTTTCCTACTTAGCATTAAATTTTAAGATAGCAACATAAGAAGTGAAAAAGGCAAAGAAAATTATGTTTCATTTCAGTTTCTTAAATAAAAAATAGAGAAAAAGGTGGTAGTAAGATTTGTCAAAAAGTCATTAATGACTGTCTCTGGGTAGTAATATTTATAGGTAATTTTATTATTTATTTTCCATGTTTTAAAGTTTTTCTGCATCAGTTGTGTGACTTTTGTATGAAAAAGTAAAAACTTTTCAATAGAATAAACTTATGTATTTCAAAGGGTATGCAAATGAAAAATGCAATGCAAATAAAAAACAGTATGCAATGAAGTACCTTTCTAATCCATGTCCTCCTGGAAGGCAGCCGTTGTCACCTACCTATTCTGACTGTATCTTTAGACATTCTATAACTAGCTGTTGCTTTTATAATCTGAAAAAAATTATTAAAAAACTATGGAGCTGTCATTATTTCAAGTTTAATGCAAGTGGTAACCCAACCTTGTTTATGATCAAATTGATCACATTGTTGTGTGTCACCAAATGAAAATGTGTGATGCAAAGGATTTCATGAATTATATGCGCATTTATAATAATAACAGTCTTGCATGTTTACATGTCTTTCATGAAAGATCCTTAACAAAGTACTGGAAAAATCAATATATAAATCCTACTGGAAGGAAAGAAACTGATTCTTTTTAATTAGTGCTAAGGTGCCTGCTTAAGAACTACAGTTATTCACTAGCACGTATAGAAGTAAAGAATTACCATGTACTCAATGAAATAAACAAAGCATTACTACATTTACTTCTGTACATTTTTTTTATTTTACTGAGAAATGCCAAATATATTGCCTTTTATCTCATACATAACTATAAAAACGCTATGTAAAAGCAATTAAAATGTGATATTTGAGCAATGAATGAATTTGTCTTCTTGCTTAGAGATCAGTCATAAATTAGATATAAGTCATGTTTATTAAAGCCAAATTTTACAGGTATATTTCACGACTGCCATTTTCAAGTTTAATCAAATTTGAAACCTCCATGTACCTATCAACCCATTTCAGCAGTTAACATCTTACTGTTCTTAAAATCAAGTCACATTTTTCAAAGCACTAAAAGTTCATCATGCTGTGCAGATTTGTTATTTTCTCATCTCTTAACTCTTAGAGACTTTTTCTAACTGATAAATTTGACATTGTAGCCCAATTTCTTTGAGCTAACAAATTTTCATTCTGATGTGATGTGTGATGTGATGTGATGTGATGGTACGCGAAACAGAATTGAACCTGGGATAAAGTGACCCCCAGTAAATTGGCTCAAGTCGTCTTTTCTGGACTTGTCCAGATAGTTTTTCCTTAAGTAGATATTTAGACCAGACCCCAAAGATAACAGAAGATAGGGCCTCATCTCTCACTCATTGTGTATGAACTGTCTTTATTATGCTGCAATCAGGCTTGGAACTTTTAGAATTTTTAATTCAGATATATTTGTGCTGCAAACACAGCGCTTCTCCTGTCTTTCTTTTCCAATTACCATGGTTTTTCATTTGGGAGTCATCGTGGACTCTTCTCTCCCCATCAGTTACCAAACTTCTCATGTATCCATCTGTGTTCCGATTGTCATCATCTAATTTAGAGCTTTCTTCCTTCACCAATAAATTACTTGTGTCCCTGTACCAAGTCTATTCATGGTATGAAAACAAGATTTATTTTCCAGTAAAATGGCTCAGATCATTCTACTCCTTTGTACTCTTTGCTAAATTAGATAATTCCACACCCTCCCTTAATGCTGGTGTCCCAAGACCCATGCAACATGGTCCTAACTCATTATTGTAGCCTTCTGTTTCACTCTTCTACCTACCAAGGCCCTATGTTTTAAATCATATTAAATCTTACCTGTTTCCTTTGCTCATGTTTCCCCTGTACCTGGAACATCCCCATTGCTACCTCTCTAATTCTTGCTCTTTCCCCTTGGCGCATTCTCAGTGCAGTCTTTTTATAATGTGCTTACCAATCAGAGGAAATACATTTTTCCTTTGACTTCTACATGTATTTTATGTCTCAGGTTTAAAGTTTATTTTACCTTGTAGTTATTTGTATGCATCTGCTTTAACATTTTTAGGTGGTGGGTGGAATAATGGCAGAATAATCGCTGTATCTTTGGGCCCCTTGAAGGACCTAATGCAATATACATGTCACCAGCTGAACAATATGTGTTTGAGGAATTAAAAGTTAGGTTACAGAATGGAGGTTTTCCTCTCAAATTCCCTCAAAATTTCAAATGTGGTGGCCCTTACTGGGCTATGAGGATAATTCCCATAGAATTCAGTTTCTCTTCCAATCCTAAGGAGGATGGATTCACTCTTGTAGTCATCAATTCAGTTCACTTAAGAGAGAACACAAACTACATGCCTAGTTTTTATAAGAGCATATCAAAAGCAAAAAAAAAAATAAGTTAAATAAGTTAATATATATAAATAATATAGTAAATAAGTTAATATATGTAATAAGTTAAAATAAAAGAAAAACATCTACAGAGGTCTGTAAAAGTCCTGTCATTAGACAGTATTTGCTTATTTGCTTATTTCCTTTAATTTGTCATGATCAGTTACTATTAGTTTGTACCTTATCATGTATTAACTAAAGTAGTAGTGAAGAAAATGTCTCTTTCTATAAAAATCAAATTTCTTTTTCAGCATGTTTTTTATTTTGATGAAGTCTTTGGTGAGGCGTGCACCAATCGGGATGTATACATGAAGACTACACACCCACTCATTCAGCATATTTTCAATGGGTACGAGAGTAATCGTTTGCTTCTCTTGCTTTTTATTTTCATTTTCCATAAATCATGTTTGTTTCTAAATATCACTTAAGGTTTTCAGTTTTTTTGAAGTAAACAAATTTGGGTTTTGATCTGACAAATTTAAATTTGTGCCATGTCTGTACTTAAACAGGATTTTGTAACCATTCAGAAATTTTCAGCAGAATTTCCTTTTACACTGATGATTTTGATTTTCTGTGCTTAGTGGGAAAATATAAGCTATCAACAACATAATTTCATCAAAGTGCTCGCAATAAAATGTTTGACTGTAGTTGTTTGAACTTTTGAAATAAGAATTATGTATTCTGATTTTAGTTCAGTTAATTTTTTCTCTGGGGTGGAAATATCAGTGACTGTCACCCACTTTCTGTAGATGTATTTTTTAAATTTTGAAAAACGTATTCACATTTAGTAAACATGAAATGCAACAGAAAAGGCACCAGGACTTCTGCTGTATGTTTAAAATACAGGCATGAAAGGGAAGAAAATTCCAAACAGCTTACAAGAGTCCCTGATTCCAGAGTATATTGACTCTTACATTTTCAGAATGATGTCTTTTTACTTTTTAAAAATTGAGGTGTAATTTTCATATACTTAGGTACACAAATCCTAAGAAGTATTCGGGATTAGTGGGTTCTGATAGTTGTATCTGCCCTAACAAATCAGGAACAAGAGAGAGAACATTTCCATCATCCCAGAAAGTTCTCTGGGCTTCCTTTTTAGTTAATCCTCTAACTCCACCCTCAGGTCTCACATAACCACTGACCTGCTTTCTGTCACTAGAGATTAGTTTTGCCTGTTCTCCAATGTCATAGAAATAGATTCTTTTCAATACATATTTTATGCCTGACTTCTTTTACTTAGCATGTTTATCTAGATTAGGACATGCTGTTGCATGTTTCTATGGTTTTTATTCATGAACGTATCACAACTTGTTTATTCATTCTCCTTTCGTGGACATTTGAGTTTATTTCCAATTTTGGACTATTATGAGTGAAGATTTATGAACCTTCTTACACAAATCCTTTCGTGGGTATATTTTCATTTATCTTGGTAAAAACCTAGAAATGGTATTATTGGGGCATATGATAGGTGGGTATTTCTATGAAGTGTCAGTTTTCCATGTATCATTTTAGTACTACTCCCAGTAGCAATATTTAAGAATCATTTTAGCCACTCTAATGGGTATGAAATTTTATCACATTATAGTTTTTATTTGAATTTCACTAATGCCTAAGTAAGCATCTTTTCTTGTAAGCATAGTAAGCATCTTTTCTTGTGCTTATTATTCATGGTACCGTTTGTCAGATAACTTCATTTGCTTGTTTTCTTTGGTCGTCTTTTTATTGTTTTGTAAAAGTAATTTTAAAAATATTCTATGAACAAGCTGAAAATGTGAAATAATGTTTAGGTTCAGTTTCTTATTCACTGAATCTAGAGAGCGTTTTTTGAGACAGTAAGTTTCTAGAATACGCTAGAATTTGGATGTTATAACATTATCAACAAAAAATTAAGAGTTGCAAGTTAAGTGCATGCATCCGATAAAGTGTATAATAAGAGATATTCCATGCCCATATTTGCTTTTTTTTTTAAAGTTCATCACTAAAATATTCAGAAGATATTTTTCTTCTTTAATTTCATTTTGCTCAATTTCTCTGGTATGTTCAAATTTCTTCCTATAACCCTTTTCCTAATTGTGCCTCTGCTAGTATATTCAAGTGCCCCACATTACTGGGTGCCACTGTTCAAAAGACAAGGAGTGACTGGACTTTGCTCGAAGCAGCTTAAATCTGGCTAGCTCCCCTCTTGATTCTCAGACCTCCATGGTTTCTTTGTTCTTCTTTGTCATTATCACTCTTTTTTTGGTTCTGACTTCTAGTTCCTTCCTGTGTTTTCCTCTCTCTGCCTACCTCCAACCTTTTCCTACTCCTGTGTCTATACACAGACTTTTCTCGCTGCAAGTGGTTACTTCTGTCATTAACCTGTGTGACCCCTATTTGAGATTCTGCAATAACTGCTATTACCTAAATTATGTTCACTTTCTACTTAGCACTGCTTAGTGAGACCCCACAATACTCAGGTAATCTTGACCTACAACACTTAAAAAAGCCTAATCAGCAAGTTGGTCTCCCAGCTTTCCTGTCCACCTTTTTCTGCAGTTCTTCACATCCATACAGGGTGTGTGTCCACATGTACTCACATGCAGAAGTGTAATTCTCACTTAGAAGCATAGGCTATTAGGACTAGAAGGGATTTTAGAAATCAACACATTAATTTATTTATGAAAGTGTTAACCGAGGCCCTAAGAAAAGCCATTTGTGAACCTTCCTCAAATATTTTTTCCTTCAAATAGTTTGCTTACATTGATTTCATTTCTGTCTAAACTTCCTTAATATTCAGGAGTAATCACACTATCCTATTTATTATTTATTATATTTAATTCTCTAGTACTTTTTTTTTTTACCAAACTTATCTTTCAGGGTTAGGACAAAATCTCTAGGTTCTAAAGCACCTAGGTTCAAAAGCCCCTAATATGGGGCTTTTGTTTCCATATTTTACATCCCATAATCTGACTCATGGTATTCCCAATTCTGTTTAAAACATGCACATATTGGCGCCACCCTGGTGGTACAATGGGTTAAGCACAACGTTTTGGAGCTGTCAGTGGTTCCACTGAGAGTTCGATGCCCGGCCGGGAGATTCCCACATGGTGCAGCAGATCTCTCCTGCCTCACCCACTGCTTCCCTCAGCAGTGTATTTCAGTCAGTCTGCTTGTGCTGCTCCCCACTCTGTCTCTGGTGAACCCTCTCACCGCCCCACATCTCTGGCCTGCACCCCAGCTTATATGCAAAAATAAATAAATCTTTAAAAAAATGTACATATTGCTTTGAGAATGTTTTTCCCTCTTCCTATGTTTTTATAATGTAAAGCCCTCCTCTACTTAAATGATGGTATGTTTATAGCTGAATTGGGCAAGGATTCTCTTTATACCTGACTTTTATCATTAAAGACCTGTATGAGATTAACATTTCTCTTAATAAGTGATACAATGATTCTTCCCCCAGAGGCAATGCCACTTGCTTTGCATATGGACAAACAGGTGCTGGAAAGACCTACACCATGATTGGAACTCATCAGAACCCAGGACTGTATGCCCTGGCTGCCAAAGATATCTTCAGGCAACTCGAAGTGTCCCAGCCAAGAAGGCACCTCTTTGTGTGGATCAGCTTCTATGAAATCTACTGTGGACAGCTTTATGACCTCCTAAATAGGAGAAAAAGGTACTGGATGTGAGTGGGAAACTGTAAAGCTCTTTATCATTGTTTTAAGTCAGGGTCCGAATCATGGGATTTAATGAGAGGCTTTGATACCTAAATGTCCTTTTGTAAAAGGAGACTCTTCTAAATCAGATGCATATTTTTTTTAAACTGTCAATTCAGCTAGAGAAATTAGCCTTCTACTAGTATTTTTTAAGTGTCCAATATCCTAATGTTTATTTTGGTCTACAAAAAAGGTCATAATTTCAGAAAATCAACACGTAGTTAAGATCCCTTTCTGTTTCTTTTGAACTGTTATACAGGAAGTACTATCAGTAATGTTTCCCATTTTCTTTCATTTTTCCTCTCAATAACTTAGGGTAAAAGATAGTTTTATGAAATCAGTAAAAAGAAAAGAAAATCTCTTTTCTTTACATTAGACTTTTAACTCTTAGAAGCCTTAAAATATTGCCCTTGCAACATAATATGTTAATTTAGAAATGTATTCAGAAATTTAAAACTCTGATTTTAAATCTCTATTTTAGTTTTGTTTAGTCGAAACGTGATTTTTTTTTTTAAAGGTTTATTTTTTATTTTTACATACAAGCTGGGGTACAGGCCAGAGGCGTGGGGTGGCGAGAGGGTTCACCAGAGACAGAGCAGGGAGCAGAACAGGCAGATCAGAAATACACTGCTGAGGGGAGCAGCGGGCAAGGCAGGAGAGGTCTGCCGCACCATGTGGGATTCTCCCCGGCCGGGCGTCGAACTCGCGTCACTGCTGCCGACAGCTCCACAGCGCAGCACTTAACCGCTGCGCCACCGGGGAGGCCCCCGAAACGTGATTTTTTTTATTTTTGTATAGAAGAACTGGGGTGTAGGCCAGAGGTGCTGGGGGAGAGGGTGCAGTGAGAGGATTCCCCAGAGACAGAGTGGAGAGCAGAACAGGTGGATTTACTGAAATACACTGTTGAGGGGAGCAGCATGCAAGACAGGAGAGGTCTGTTGCACCGTATGTGTGTTAGCTCTCTGGCCAGGAATCGCACTCAGGCTGTAGTGGTGATAGCACTGAGACTTAACCCCTAGGCCAACAGGGAGGCCCTGAAACAAATGATTTTAACTAAGAAGGAGGCACCAATTTAGTGAAAGTATCAGCTACCTGGGAGAGCAAGAAGGAAAGAGATTAGGAGAAGAGGAAGGATAAAGCATTGTCATAGCAGAATTTATCAGACATGAGACAAGTTGGCAGCAGCCACACCGGGTAGAGGGGGGTGAGTTGAGGCTGAGCACCATGGAAGCTTGGGGGAACTAAATCAATGAAAGAGACTAGTTCTCCACAAAGGTATTCAAACCCCTAGGACATGTAAGTTCCACCTGCTCCAGACAGGGACTGGAATGGGGGAGGAGCAGCTACACTTCAGTAGGGAGCGTATCACAGGCCCTGCCCCCATCAGAGAGGGACACCAGGGTGCTCAGTAGTGTAAATGGAGAGTCCACCAAGTAGGCAAGGCAGGCAACCATCCTGTAGGCTATTCCATCAAAAAGGGGGCGCAATTCAGAGAATGTACAGGAATTTGGGGAACAGTTGGACTTTCTTTTTTTACCTCCTTTGTGTTAGTTTTGAAGCCTCAAGATTGTTCAGTCACAACTTCTCTTCCAAGCCCTCACACCTTTGTTAGTGATCCTTTTGAGTCTGAATAACCACTACCTTTAGGGATCAGTTGGTAGGAGAATTAAAGCATGTGTGTGCGTGCGTGCGTGCGTGCGTGCGTGTTTTAGGGATCAGTTGATAGGAGAATAAAAGCGCGTGTGTGTGTGTGTGTGTGTGTGTGTGGTTTGTATCAAAGGACAGTCAGCTGTCCAGCAATTTGTCATTTCAGTTATTTAATGAATTAACCAGATTATTGACCCATATACTTGTGTTTTTTAATTGCCACTAAGGAAATGAAGATAAGCTAACTCCTAGGTTAAAAGCTTCCTCAGGGGTCACTAGGGAAGCACACTTATTCTGCAAGTGTCTTGACTGGTTTCTTTTGTTCTTTTGTTTGTTATTATGTTTGTTTTACACCTAGGATTAATTGACTGTATCTCTTTGTTTTCTACTTTTTGGGTACTTCTGAAATGTCCTTGTGCACTAAGGGCAGCCTTTCTTGTTTTTTTAAGAACTGTTATAATTCATCTTGTTTTTAAAATAAAATATATTTTTTATAATAGTGGGGCTTTGACAAAGGTAGACAGAAGTTTATATTCTATGTCTACTAAAACTTAGAAACCAAAGTTTAAGAATCTTCAAATTAACTCTTAGTAAAGGATAAATTCTTTTTACACCCTCGCATAGAAAGTGACAGAAATGCCCTGCTTACTTGTATAGGCCTTAAAAGGTCTCTTAGGAACCTTTCTGAGATGAGCTTAAGTTACAGGGCCTGGAAAACATGTTTGGGAGTGGCATGAGAACTCTGCCAGCCAGGTTCTTCTTCCAGAAGCCTAACTGTTCTAATAGAGTTGTTTTCTGAAAGGTCATAGGCATTGTTGAGGCTGTTTTTCTCCAATTGTTTGTAAAAATTTGGAAATTTGGAGTAAAGCATAGACTGTGAAAAAAAATTTTTTGAAAAAATCATTTCTCTTTTGGGGGACGGAAGTTACGAAGTGGAATTTCACTCTTTAATCGGTGTCTTAAGGGAGAAAAATAATTTTAGAATCTTCGATAGATTTAATGCCCTGTCATGGGTTTGGCTAATCATGATAACCATTTATCCCTTTACACACAGGCTAAGGCATTCAGCTGCAGCACCAGCTCTTCCTTCCTCCCTCAGAAGATTTGTCAGTACTCCTTGTGTTACCAGTAAAATAAAACCCCACTTATACTGGCTTAAACAATTAGGGAAGTCATGGCTCATATAACTAGAAAGCTTAGAGGACGTGAGGGCTCCGGGTCTGTTTACCCCAGCAACTCAGGGATATTGTAAGGATTCAGTTTGTTTGCATCTGTCTGTTCTGTGTTAGCTTCATTCCAAAACTGGCTTTTGCGGATGCAAAAATGACTCCCGCTAGTCCCACTTGCTTTCACTTCCAGAAAGAGAAAGCACCTCACCCCCAGGCACCTAGCCACTGGAGATGAGGACCTTAGTTTGATTGGACCCGCAGAGATCCCACATTCACTCCTAACCCAGTCACTATAACTAGGAATACACTGCACTGACTGGCGTGGGTCTCATTTATAAGCTCTTTTTTTTTTTTAAAGATTTATTATTTATACATACAAGCTGGGGTACAGACCAGAGGCATGGGATGGCGAGAGGGTTCACCAGAGACAGAGTAGGGAGCAGAACAGGCAGATCAGAAATACACTGCTGAGGGGAGCCGCGGGCGAGGCAGGAGAGGTCTGCCGCACCATGTGGGAATCTCCCCGGCCGGGCATCGAACTTGCATCGCACGCTGCAGACAGCTCCACAGCGCAGCACTCAGCCGCTGCGCCACAAGGGAGGCCCCTATAAGCTCGTTCTTTTAAATGTAGCCAAAAATTATTTTTTACAGTAATCAAAGACCCCAGCCTGGGACTGGAAGCAGGAGGTGTGGGAGTGGGTCGGGAAGGTGTATAGCATCCTGCAGAAAAACAAAACTGCATTTTAATAGGGGAGTGGTCAAATGGCACTGGCGTGGCAAGAACAAAGTGCATCATAGCAGCTCGGCCATACCAACCATGTCATTGCATCTGCAGGCTCTTCGCAAGAGAAGATAGCAAGCACGTGGTACAGATAGTGGGACTACGAGAGCTCCAGGTCGATAGTGTGGAACTCCTCTTAGAGGTAATTCTTCTTTAGTACCCCTCTATATCAGCCTAAGTGCAGGGAAAGAAGTCATTTTGCTCTCTAGTGTAAGGGACTCAGCCTTAGGCAAACGGCAATGACAAGCACACCACTTCACATTGATAAAATGTGACTCCTCCTCTGTGAGGACTGCTGGTTTCTCTACAGGGTTGGTGTCTCAATACCTTAGTGGTTGCACAAAGGGCATGTGGGAGAGCCTGCTGCATAATAGGACACTCTCGGGCTAGTTTTAAAGGCTGCTGATATTTATTTTTATGATAGTAGGCTCTGGGAAAAGCTACGAGAGAGAATTATTTTAAATAAAAATTCGATTTGGCTGTATTTTCACATGGGTTCAAAATTCAAAATGAACAATTAAAAATATCCCTTTCACCCCATTGTATTGAGACAACTAATTTCACCATATATGTTTTTAAAGATTTATTTTATTTATGCATACGTGCAAGAACTGGGGTGTAGGCCAGAGGTAGGAGTGGAGTAGGGTGGTAGTGAGAGGATTCACCGGAGACAGAGTGGGGAGCAGAACAGGCAGATTGACTGAAATACACTGCTGAGGGGAGCAGTGGGAGAGACAGGAGAGGTCTGCTGCACCATGTGGGAAGCTCCCTGGCCGGAAATGGAACTCATGCTATAGTGGCTTTGGATAGCTTAATAGTGCTGAGATTTAACCCCTTGCGCCGCCACCAGGGAGGCCCTAATTTTATTAGTTTTCGTTTGTTTGTTTATTCTTGCCAAAGTATTTGAAAATCTTTATTAAAAGTTCTTTTTACTGGGCCTCCCTTGTGGTGCTACGGGTTAAGTGCAGCGCTGTGGAGCTGTCAGCAGCTTCTCAGCGAGTCCAGTGCCCCGTGGGGAGATTCCCACATGGTGCAGCAGGCCTCTCCTGCCTCACCCACTGCTCCCCTCAGCAGTGTACTTCGTAGATCTGCCTGTTCTGCTCCCTACTCTGTCTCTGGTGAAACCTCTCACTGCCCCACACCTCTGGCCTGCATCCCAGCTTGTATGCAAAAATAAATATTTTAAAAAAAAGTTCTTTTTATTGTAACCAAAATAATTATTGCCCATTATTAAATCTGAATCTAAAAATATGCAAGTAGAAAAATAAAGACCCCTCTAACTTACTGTACACAACTCCCCCTCTGTAATATCTACTATTAATAGTTTGGAATATTAGTTTTTTTCCTATTCTAGGCATTTATTAACTTATGTTCATATATATTTCTGGTGAACTTTCCTTGAATATAGTGGTTCCTTGAAAGCAACCTTAGTTTTCTTAGATGACTAGGGTTTTTTCTCTTACTAAAAATAAATGGTTTCGCCTTTTTTATTGTGAAAAATAGCACTATATAAAAAATGCATAAAACCTAAATGTGTACAGTGTAAAGAATCAAACACCCTTGTAATCAACTACCCAGATTAAGAAATAGAATACTTGCGCACCCTACTAGTTCTGTACAACTTCTGGTCACACTCAACCTACTACTGTTACTTTTATGCTGATAACTTTCTTGTTCTTTGTTATAGTTTTGCCATGTATGTATTCATCCATAAATCATATTACTTATTTTCATCTGTTTTTTACCTTGTATGAATAAGATCACAGTCTGTATTCATTTTGCATCTTGCTTCTGCCCACCATGCTTTTGAGTTCCATCTGTGTTTTCACATGTGGCTATTCATTTTCGTTTGCTATGTAGTATTCAATAATATGATTATACCACAGTTTATCCATTGTACTGTTTATGGACTATTCTGAACAATGTGACTGTCCCAATTCATGTATTTTAGCACACAACACTTGCATTCTTTAGTGTATGTATCTAGTTGTGAAATGACTACGTCAGAGGACATGTGTAGCTTCAGCTTTACTAGGTGACCCCAGAGTGGTATATGTTCCTACCAGCAGTCTATGACCAAGCCTATTACTCCTCATACCCCAGCACTTTCCATTGGTAGATTTGTTAATTTTTGCCAAACTAGAGATGTTTAATTATGCTTCATTGTGGTTTTAATTTTCATTTTGCTGATTGAGAATGAAATTGAATAGCTTTTCATATTTTTAATTTAGCCTCTGGAATTCATTTTTGGGGAATGCCAAGTCTTTTCCTCATTTTGAGGCTGTCTATTTTCTTAACTTATTTGTACATTCTGTATATGCCTTTTGTCAGTTATTTGTGTCATAAGCCTGTTGTCTCATTCTATAACTTGTCTTTTATAGTTACATCATGTCTCTTAATGCTTGAGCCCTCTTGAGGCCTAGAATCTCTCAGGGGGTAAGTTGCAGATGTGGTTATGATAGTCTGAAATTGAAAGATAAAATATATACACATGTTGATTTTTAATAATGCATACCTGAAACTTAAATAATTTTACAATGCAATTTTACTTCAATTAAGAAAATAATAAGAGTAAATAAATTGAAAGATGATTCACTTACTATAATATACACATTTTAGAAATATATAATTTGGTCAGCTTCCCCTTGGTGGGTAAGTTGTGACTGAACAACATTTAGCAATGTTACCTCTAAAGAAAATAACCACCACACATGGCAGGGATTTTGCGCTCAGTAGAGACCCTTAAGCTGACTATAGACTATACAAAAGGGGTGGAGTCTCTCATTTGTACAGATTGGGTTCATCACAAATTTACCAGGTCAAGAATTTCAAATAAAGTGATTCAGCCTTCACCTGCAGATCATGAAAAAATGGTGGGGATCCACAGCTTCTTTATAAACTACACAGTGTTACCAGAACAAAAAGTACAGAAAGATTTCCATGTTGGGAAAAAGATAAAAATGATATTTGAATTAGGAAAAACCTATCCTCAAGTTCATAAGAATATCCCTTCAGTGAATGCAAAACTGAAAGTCGTTAAACCTTTGGTAAGAATTAAGCCCCTGACAGTGCCACAGGATTTCCAGAAGATGCCATAGTAACACATGCCTCAGGAGCAGTGAGGGATTAGAGATGTGGCACCTAAACCCTCTGAACCACGAAGCAGTTAAGTCCTAATGCCAGAGCAGATTAGAAAATGAAAATCATTTTTATTTAAAGATGTTGAGAGTGTCTTCATTAAAATTTATTTAAAATTTTATATAGTAATTTTATATAGTAATTTTTGTAAATTTCTATATAAAATTTAAAAATTTTATGATAATTTTATATATTTTTTAAAATATATTCATAAAGTTGCACAACCATCACCATTATCTAATTCCAGAACATTTTCATCACCCCAGGTGGAACCTTACACCATCAACCATTATTTCCTATTTCTTAGTGCCTGGCAACCACAAATTTTTGTTGCTATGGATTTGCCAATTCTGGCCATACCATTTAAATGGATTCATATAAGATGCAAGGTTTTGTCTCTGGCTTCTTAGCATAATATTTGTAAAGTTCATCTTTGCAGCATGTATCATTCCTCTTTATAGCTGAATAATATTCTGTCATATGGGATAGCCATTGTTTGTTCATTTTTCAGTTCATAGAAATTCAAGTTATTTCCACTTTTTAGCTATTATGAATACTGTTGCTATGAACATTTGGGGACAGGTCTTTGTGTGGGTGAATGTTTTCAGTTTTCTTGATCATATACCTGGGAATTGTTGGGTCATACTTTTTTGAGGAACTGCCAAGCTATTTTCCAAAATAACTGCACCATTTTATATCCTAACAACAATGTGAGAAGTTTGTAATTATTTTAAAAGCTCCCTAGGTGACTGTTACATGCAACCATTATAGTCATTCTTCCAGTTTATCCAGCAAGCCTGACTTGTCAAAGGGAGAAGAGTAAAACATTGAGACTGCTCCCTTGAGACTATGACCATGCTTACCTGTCCAGACCTCCCTCTACTATGGAATCCTAAGAAAATATCAGTATTTCTCACACACACATTCCTTGTGGGCCCCACCTGTCCCAGCTATTCCTTCTTTTGGCTGGGAGCTTCAGGACAGTTGGTCCTCATGATGTCTCTGACCCTGATTATTTAGACCAACTGAATGGGGAAGGAGCAAACACTGCAAGGAAGTCTCTTTTCCTTGGCTGTAACTGTACTAATGGGCAGTCTGTTGTCAAATCATCCCCTTTATCCTACAAGAGTTTATAGCACTGCTTTACCCTAAGGTATGTCGCCTAAGAAAAGCAGAAGTTTCTCGCTAGTCAGTGTATTAATGCATTATTGACATTGATACCCGCAGTCCGTAATACATGATGTTGTACAAGAAGGAAGCCAGCTGAGATCAAGGTGGAAAGTTAATATAAATTATGGAAATCTGACCTAGTTACCCTCATAAACATTTATTGACTTGAAACAAAAGCTCTTGCTAACTCAGGTGTTACACTTTCACTCTCAGGTGTCACTGTTCATGCTCACTCAGGTATCACCTCTGTGTTTGCTCAAGTGTCATGCTTGGGTGTCATCTTTGAGTGTCATCCTTACAGATCACCCTCTCTCACGTATGGTCGCTTCTTGCCTGCTGAACAATTTGGCAGCTTCATTTTCAACAGTACCTCTTTCCTCCAGGAAGTTTCTCCTTCCCACTGTATTATATTACCTGGTGTTACCGATGCAGGCACCAGGACTTCCTGGTCTTTACAGAGAACTTACAGTCTCACTACATTTCCCAGATCGTTTTTGCCTGTCAGGCAGTTAATTGATGGGCATTTTTTCAATTGTAGAGATTGACAGGTTTTTAAATTATTCTTACAGTGATCTCTTGTATTTATAGATATCCTTTCCCAAATTTCTAATGCATCTATTTCATGTTTTATTATTGCCTTGGCTATGAATTTATAATACCAAAGAGTTTCCCCAGATGAGCCTTAGTCGAATGTGGGTGATAATCTTTGTATACACTGACTACACTACAACAGTGCTCATAGTCCTCCTTTCATATTTGTGCATGAAGTTTGGTGATTAAAGTCTTTTTAAAAAAAGATTTATTTATGCATACAAGAGCTGGGGTGTAGGTCAGAGATGTAGGGGGTGAGAGGATTCACCAGAGACAGAGTGGGGAGCAGAACAGGCAGATTGAAACACACTGCTGAGGGGAGCAGCGGGAGTGTCAGAAGAGGTCTGCTGTGCCATGTGGGAAGCTCCCTGGCCAGGGATCGAACTTGTGCTGCAGTGGCTGCGGATAGCTTCATAGGCTGAGACTTAGCCCCTTGCATCACCAGGGAGGCCCAATTAAAATCTTATAACTAGATGGAGCTGGGTCCCAGTGTTGTGTATCCTTGAAATGTGTCCTTTACCTTTCTGAGCCTCACACATGTGATTCTCAGAGATTATCAAGATGATGGTATATTATTATAAGTTCTCAATAAATACTAATTTTTAAAAAGATGCCAAGGAGTAACATCTTTGTGTAAACTTTGAAAATTTAAACTATTTCTTTTCACAAATATAACAGAATGACAATAGATAATTAGGTTAGGTGATAGAGAAGGAAATGAAACAACATACCCAAATGCTCAATCTGATGCTAGCTCAATTTGTTACATTTATTATTACTAATAAGCCCCTGGATTTTTTCCAGTACCACAGAATTCAGCATTTGTATCTGCTTTATATTGTGGCAGATCCTCATTTCACTACTCAGCATGTTTTGTCTAAGGGACCTAGATATTAAAACTTGCCCAACAGACTTTAGTTACAGGAGGAATTTAAGAGGGCAGTAAGAAAATAAAGAAAAGGGGGTCTTGGTGATTCTTTTTTTTTTAGATTTATTTCATTTTTGCATACAAGCTGGGTTGCAGGCCAGAGATGTAGGGTGGTGAGAGGGTTCACTAGAGACAGAGTGGGGAGCAGCAGGCAAGGCAGGAGAGGTCTGCAACACCATATGGGAATCTCCCCGGCTGAACATCAAACTTGCCCAGCAGCTGCCAACAGCTCCACAGTGCTGTGCTTAAGCCGTTGCGCCCCCAGGGAGGCCCCATGATGCTTAATGTGATTGTATTCATTTTGCTCAGTTCCTAGCCTTGCTTTTTCCCAAATAGATTTTTATTATTATAATTCCCTCCCTTCCACCCACCCATTTATCTCCCATCTATCCTTCCTTCTTTTTTTAAAATTTGTACTGGGGAACCCAAGAAATCTCATGTTGACTGTAAAGCTATCATTCCATGGAACTCTGGCTCTTTTACATTTGTGAAAAAAAAATAGTTTAAATTTTAGAAGTTTACACAAAGATGTTACTCTTTGGTATCTTTTAAAAATTAGTATTTATTGAAAACTCACAATATGCCAGTTATGGTGCTAATTACTTAATTTTTTTTAAGTCTTTATAAATCACCTATAAGATTGCCACTTTAGGAAACCCTGAGTTTTGCAAAGTGATTTGCAAAAGTTCACACAGCCATACGTCAGAGCTGGCATGTGAACCCAGAACAGTCCAGCATCAGATTTCACTCTTTACCGCTACACTTCAGCTCTATGTCATTTCCAAAATGCATCAGATCTTCACATACTGCCTCATTTTCTCAGAACTTGGCTGGTTTACTCCCCATTTCTGAAAGGCACAGTGATTGCAGGTTATTACCGAAGATGAAGAAACTGGACCAAGGACTAGAAATTCTTTTTTTTTTTTTTTACTTTTTTTTTTATATTTTTAATATATATTTTTATTGTTATTTCTGTCTTTTACATTTTGTATTCCCCTTGGGTAGCCCACCACCAATTCACCCGTGATCCATCTCCATGGTCCCTTGGTCCCTTGTGTTCTTTTCTATTCCATTTTGTGCGCTTTTCCTTCCCGCCCCCCACCCCCCCCCCCCCCCCCCCCCCCCCCCCCCCCCCCCCCCCCCCCCCCGTGATTGTCTCTCTCCTATTTGGTTTCCTTATAAGGACTAGAAATTCTTTAATGCTTTCCTAAAAGAGATTTGGTCAGGAAGGATTACCTCAGCACACTGGGCTTTCTGAGAGGTGCTCACAGGTACTTACTATAACAATGCATAGCAAAAATCCAAGTGTAAAACTAATAGAATCCAAGATGCCGACCTCTCTTTACACTCCTCTCTACCCCCTCATTACCAGAAACGAACTATCGGGTTGTCAGGAGAGTCATGACGTATTTTTTCTGTTTTTCAAGCAAAAATGCATCATGACTTTTCCGACAACCCGATATAAGACCATCCTTCAAGTTTCCACAGTATGTGGTTTGTAGCCTTGAGGCCTCTCTGAACTCTAGGTCTCCGCAGGAGTGGCACCATCACTCACATGTGGCAGGGGCCCCTGGCTTCTATCCTTGCCTGACCATATTCTACCTATGTGACTTTTGATAAATCATTTAACTTTTCCGTTATTACTGATTTTCAGTATCAATACAAAGCAATACATATTGCTTACGTAAGTGTAGGGGTTGTAAATAGTCTCCTTGTCTCTTCACAGAGTTTGTAAAAGACCAAAAGAGAGAAAAAAAAAGCCACCAAATCTAAAACTGTAGGAGAAAATGCAGCAGAATCTTGTTAATTCTGGGATTATGAGAGATAACACATTTTTTTTTTATGGTAAACTTTTTTTTTTTTTAAAGATTTATTTATGTATACAAGCTGGGGTACAGGCCAGAGGCATGGGGCAGTGAGAGGTTCACCAGAGTCAGAGTGGGGAGCAGAACAGGCAGATCAAAGGAAATACACTGCTGAGGGCAGCAGCGGGCGAGGCAGGAGAGGTCTGCTCCGCCATGTGGGAATCTTCCCCAGCCGGGCATCAAACTCGCGTCGCCACTGCGGACAGCTCCATAGCGCAGCATTTAACCACTGCGCCATCAGGGAGACCCAGGAGATAACACATTCTTTATATTTTTCCTGTTTTCCAAGTTTCCTTAGTAAGCACGTATAATGAGAAAAAAAAGTTTGATATAAAACTACAGTAAAAGTGAAGATGATCTATCACATCATTGTAGTACAGTCTATGTAAGCATGACATCAGAGGAAAAGAGGCAGGATGAGAAAGTACATTGAAATTTGTTCAATGACAGGTGCACCCTAAGTGACCTAAGCAGTATCAAAACTTAGTTTGCAATGTTGTTTTTTTGTTTGTTTGGCACTTGCCACATGTAATAGATTACTGCTCTTTAGATCTGATTAGCAACAACACCTACCCTTGCAGTTGATATTCCAGCTTTACAAATTAACAGGTTCTTCTCCCTGCAAGTGCATTCATCATATAGTCTCTTTAAAATTTTTAGCAAGTTATTTACGAAATAAGTGCATTTAAAATATTCTTGGGGGCCCTCCCCGGTGGCACAGCGGTTATGCACTGTGCTGTGAAACTGTTGGCAGCAGCAACATGAGTTCAACACCTGGCAGGGGAGATTCCCACATGGTGTGGCAGACCCCCCCCTGCCTCACCCGCTACTCCCCTCATCAGTGTATTTCGGTCCATCTGCCTGTTCTGCTCCCTACTCTGTCTCTGGTGAACCCTGTCGCTGCCCCATGCCTCTGGCCTGTACCCCAGCTTGTATGCATAAATAAATCTTTAAAAAAGAACACAAGGGACCATGGAGATGGATCACCGGTGAATTGGTGGTGGGCTACCCAAGGGGAATGCAAAATGTAAAAGACATAAATAACAATAAAAATATATATTATATTAAAAAAAATCTTTAAAAAAAATCTTATCTTTGTTTAAAAAAATAAAATATTCTTGGAGAGTGGAATTGCAGAAAGGTAGTGAAAAGGTACAAATCTCTAGTTATAAGATTAATAAGTACTAAGGATATAATGTATAGCGTGATAATTTATAATTGTATGTTTCCTACATTGTATGTAGGTAAGTTGGTAAGAGAAAATCCTAAAAGTCCTTGCAAGGAATTGTTATTTTTTTCCTTTTTTATTATATCTATATGAGATGATAAATACTAAACTTACTGCATTAATTATTCCATAAAATATGTAAGTCAAACCATCAACCTGTACATCTTAAACTGTCAATTACATCTGTCAATTATGTCTCAGTAAAACTGAGGGGAGAGCCTTCCTGGTGGTGCAAGGGGTTAAGTCTCTACACTATGAAGCTATTGGTAGCCACTGCAGTATGAGTCCCCCACCAGGGAGCTAACCCACATGGCGCAGCAGACCTCTCTTGTCTCGCCCCCTGCTCCCCTCAGCAGTGTATTTCAGTGGATCCGCCTGTTCTGCTCCCCACTCTGTCTCTGGTGAATCCTCTCATCCCCACACCTCTGGACTAGACCCCAGTTCTTGTATGCATAAATAAATCTTTTTTAAAAAAAAAACTGAGGGGAAATGCTGGTGAGGATAAAGAAATTTAAAAAAAAAATAAGATTCTAAATTTGATTCTAAAATATAGTTCTAAATATCACAGTCTTTTGAAACAACTATTGCCTAGTTCATGGAGGACTTATTAAATGTTTAAAAAGCACTTGTCCATGCATGTTAAGATATTTTGTGGTCTTTGTTGAAATTCTGCTCTGTCAACTTTTGGGCTCTTAGTTTGGAAACTGTAGCTGTTTTCAGTATGTCATAAATTAAGATTCTGAGATATTGAGAAAAAATGAGATAGGACTTCCTAACCCTTAGTTCACTGCAAAATAAATGAATTTATCAGAAATGTGTCAGTGTAGTGGGAACTGCATGAGGCTTGGAGTCAGACATACTTGGATGTATAGCAACAGTTTGTGAGCAAATCAGCCACTGAGTTTATTCAACTGTAAAGCTGGGCACGATAAATTATACTTATCTTACATTAGGCTGTTTTTGGATTCTATTAAATAATGTTGTTAAAGTTCTTTCCCTTTTTAATTCTTAGTAATCAACACTTCTCCCCATACCCCAAGTCAGGGCGTGTCCATACATGGCTGTGTTTTCAGTGACTAGAGGCCAACCCTGAGACATTATCTCCCCTCCCTCATTCTCCTTTGACTAGAGGGACCCAAGTTAGTCCCTACTCCCATTTAGAGGAGCATTGGTCTCAAGGGAAATCATGGGCTGATGGCAATTGTGGTAACTTTTCACTTCCATGTTCCTGCCCGTCAGGCCACTCACTTATGACTGCATCCTGGTAGAACAGGTGGATGTGATCAGTCACTCCATGATGCACTCTTCTGTCCTTTGTTTCAGCTGCTGAGATAGATGGGTATTATGGGAGCTTGCTTTGGAGCCATGTTATACCCTGGGGAGTTTAGTCAGGCTAAATCCATCGAAAATATTAAAAGGAGTATACGAGATCAAGAAGTAAATTAGCTTTTGAGCGATTGACTATTCTCCCCCACGATTAGCATTCCACAATGTTTTCATCACTGTTATGTACTTAGTCCGTATGATTTAGTTTTAGGCAGCTTTCCACATGGAGGGGGAAATCTGCAGTGTACAGACAAAGTTATATATCTGGTCTCTACTGCGTGAGACAACTCTTAGGTGCCAGAGGGCTTTGTTTACTCTTTGGGGAAGTGACCCTATGGATTTTACTTTCAGGCAATCCTGAAAGGCAGCAAGGAGCGCAGCACTGGGGCCACGGGAGTTAATGCGGACTCCTCTCGTTCCCATGCTATCATCCAAATTCAGATCAAAGATTCAACCAAGAGGACATTTGGCAGGTGAGCTGGAAATAAGCAGGGAATTGCTTTGTATGCCTTTCTCTAATGTGACTTTGAAATATGTGTTATCAACAACAGGACACCCTGCCACTGTGGAGTTCTTTATTTCAGGGATACAGAGTAGAGTTGTTAGCCCTGAAATAAATCATTGTACTAAAGTGCCATCAGCTGATTAACCATGAAGTAATGACCTATTGTTGGTCAAACCTAAGTTATTAAAAGGGACATTGATTACTTCTAACGTGAAACACAGTGTCAGCAGAGGAATAGCGGAGAATGCATCTCAGAAAGCATACTTGCAAAAAAAAAAAAAAGAAAGAAAGAAAAAGAAAATTAATCCATCCTTCTTGAAAGAAGCCATAAGACAATTGGGTACATTCACTGCTTCTCTGGTGCTATCTTAGCAAACTCTGCCACACTGATGGATGAGCCTCTCTCACCTCTGAGTAATGAGTCTTTTCTTTCTTTCTTTCTTTTCTTTTTTTTTTTTTTTGCTTCTGGAAAGTAGCCCACATAAGTTTCTATTTAATTATCTAAGTGGTCACCTAAGTGATTTGCATTGTGGTCATTTAGCCTTATGGGAAGAATGTTTTATTAATATCAGTCATACTTTCTCTAAGTGATTAAAACCAACAGAATGTCTAAGTGAACAGCCCCAGCAGTAGCTGACAGACCAGAATATCGTAGTACTTTTGGAAAGCTGACAGTAATGTCTTTTCTTTCCTGAGGATGGGCCAGTGTTAATTTCTTCCTGCAGTCACAAAATGCTGACTGACAAAAATAAGCCAAAATCCCAAAGAAATCAACCTTGTATGTCTTTTCTAGGATCTCTTTTATTGACTTGGCTGGCAGTGAAAGAGCAGCAGATGCCAGGGACTCAGATAAACAGACAAAGATGGAAGGTGCAGAAATAAACCAGAGTCTTCTGGCTGTAAGTTACTTGAATGCTTTAATCTGAAAATCCTTCTGAGAGATTTTGCTCATCTTTCCATGCAGCCAGAGTGGGTGCGGGAGGGGCGGAATCATTTTAACAAGGATATGCTCTTCTGAGGAAGTGGGACTCCCGGTTTGGACATGGAGGCTGCCCAGTCAGATTCTCTACAATTCTAGGCAACTCTTTCCTTCTTTTTCTGCCTTCTCTTCCTCTGGTCAATCTAATTAAGGGCAAAGAAGTATTTCTGCAGTTACTGAATGGTTAAATTAGGTAAGCATTCTCCCTCCCAAGTTTTTATATTGTGTTAAGTTTTCAAACATACGAAAGTAGAATAGTATAACAAGCTCCCATATACTTGTTTCCCAGCTTCAATAGTTATGTATCAAAAAATTAAGGACTCTTATTTTTTAATATAACCATAGTACCATTATCTCTAAAGAAACAACTATTTAATGTTTCCTATTATCTAGTAAGTATTGTAATTTCTCCAGTTGTCCCATAGGAGCCTTTTTATAGTTGGCTTCTTCAAATTAAGATGCAGACAAGATTCTTGAATTGTTCTTAGTGTTTTATGATGTGTGATATGTCTTTTATTCCATATCATTCTCTGACTGGGTTACTTGTTCTGTTAAATTTCTCACATTCTGCATTAGGCTGATTGCATCTCCATGTTGGTATTTAACATGATACTCTATCTTCTCTATTTTCTGTAAAGTGGTTAAGATCTGTATCTGTGCTACCTAATATAGTGGCCATTAAGCCACACGTGACTATTGAGGACTTGAAATGTGGCTAGTCTGAATTGAGATATGCTGTAAGTATAAAGTACACCCTGGATTTTGAAAACTTATTAACAGAAAAAGCATCTACAATTCTCATTGATATTTTTCATGTTGGTTACATACTGAAATATTTTTGAATGTTAACTAAAATACAGAATTAAGATCAATTTTACCTGGTGTTTTTAATGTTACTGTTAGAAACTTAAAATTGAATATATGCTTTGCATTTGTGGCTCACATATTTCTATTGGGACAGCACTGATCTAGAAGCTTAGATTTAGGGTTTCTTTGGGGGACAAGACTAATTCATGGGCAGTTCTTAATTTCATATAGCAACACATGAAGAAGAGGTACAGAATGTCTGGTTGTTCTTTTTATGATCTTAAGATTAAAAATGGGGCCTCCCTGGTGGCGCAGTGGTTAAGCGCTGTCGGCAGCAGCGACGCGAGTTCGACACCCGGCCAGGGAGATTCCCACATGGCATGGCAGACCTCTCCTGCCTGGCCCTCTGCTCCCCTCAGCAGTGTATTTCCATCCATCTGCCTGTTCTGCTCCCCACTCTGCCTCTGGTGAACCCTCACGCCACCCCACACCTCTGGCCTGTACCCCAGCTTGTATGCATAAATAAATAAATAAATCTTTTTTAAAAAAGATTAAAAATGAAAGATTCAAGTGTTGTCAGCCTAGTTTCTCTGTTATAAAGTTTTCCATCAGCCTTTTTCACCTGATGGTTAGAGCAGCTGCCGGTCAGTTATCACCTGTATCCATTTTTTTAAGGGATTTAAGAATGGTGAGATTCTAATATCCTTCTGTAATATTTTGCTAATATCTTTCTAAATTCTGGAGAAAAAAAAAAAGCAACTTTCTCTCAACCATCTGATTATCCTGACGTAAGAATGGAGACAAGAAAATGCTTGATTTTTTGTCTGCTCACTGTTTCCAGAATGAGTGTATGTCCTGGTAAACCTAAACATAATCATGAGTTTATTGTTTACTTTTTTGTTTCCCTATTATAAACTCATGTCATCATTAATCTTTTTGCTACTTGAATTGAAGTTTTGGCCAATGGGAGGCTTTTCATGTGTGTATCTGTGTCTTTTTGAGCCAATGCTGCTGTTCCTTGACAGCTTCCTTGCTTTCTGTTAGGACAAGATGTTCTAGGCTCATCATGTACATTTCCTTCCCCAGTCCTTGAATCAGCCTTTTCTTCAAGTTTTGGTTTTAGAGGGGAATGTTATTTAAAGACCTTAGTCTGGATGCTGGGGTTGGTCACTACTACTGGGTTAGTTCTTGCCTCTAAGCCTTTTCAATGGACAGAACTAGGAAATAGATTTTTTTTAAAGAGAAAAATATATCAGGGATTCATTCTAATAAACTCAAAATCAAGATTACAGGGTTTTTGCATATTCATTTTTTGAATTTATGTTTCTCTCCATTTTTTCTTATGCTAGATTTCTTAGTTCCTAGCAACATTAATATGTTATTTGCTCTGCTTCAATGTATATGTATTTCAAGCCAATGCTGATGGTACTTATAATATATTTACTGAATTTAGTTTTAGATTTCTTTGCAATTTCCTTTTTACCTTTTGTAGTATCCTACCAGAAATACACAATCATAATATCGTGTTGCAAAGTCAACATAATATTCCCCTCTGTGGTTTAAGTTTATTTCATTTTCAGTGAAAGTAAAAAATGTAATAGAGGCCACAGAGACATCTAGTTTCTATCCCTGTCACCTCAAATGTGTTACTTCCCTCTCCTTAGTTAAACATATACATATATTTACTTATTTATTTCTATCCCTATAACACTGTTTTGTGCTTTGCTTTATTCACTTAACAGTATCCTGGAGCTCAGTCTATGGCTAGTTATATAGAGACCTTTCTTACACCCTTTCACAGTTGTGGAGTGCTGCCTTGTGCTCCCCACGTTATTTATATTTAGTCCTTTTGATCGATCAGAATTGAAGTCACAAACTAGGTACTTATCTCCAGGCCTCATGGAGGGTATATTGGGAAGCTGAGAGAGATGAAAGAACCAGCATCCTTTTTGTTTGTTTTGTTTTTATTTTTGAATAGCTTTAGATTTACCAAAAACAGTTGCAGAAATGCACATTTCTTCACCCAGCTTTCCTAATGTTAAGATCTTATGTAGCTATAATATAATGATATAAATCAGGAAACTAGCATTGATACAATGCTATTGAATTTTGCCAGTAGTCCCATATATGTCCTTTTTTAGATCCAGAACTCTTTATAATATTTAATTCTCATGTCTCTATAGTTTTCTCGGTTTTTGTCATTTGTGACTTTAATACCTTTGAAGAACATTGGCCATTGATTTTGCAAAATATTTCTGAATTTGGGTTTGTCTGATGTTTTCTCATGATTAGAATGAGATAATGAATTCTTAGCAAGTGCACCACAGAAGGTGTGTCTTTCTCAGGGTATTGTATCAGGTGGTGCATGATGTGAATATGTCTTATTACTGGTGATATTAACCATGATGTCTTTTTAAAGTGGTTTGTGGTAGATTTCTCCACTGTAAAGTTAATATTTTGCCTTTATAATTAATAAGTGTCTTATGGGAAGGTATTTTGGAACTGTGCACATAACCTGTTTACATCCATCACATGTCAGCTGCCTGATTTTAGCGCCCATTGATGATTCCTAACTTCAGCACTTCCCACAGTGTAGCTAATGATTTTCTGTTCCTATCATTTTTTCCTACATTAATTTGTTGGAATTCTGTTCTGAAAAAGAGCTATCCTCTCCAATTTATTCACTAGATTATTCACAACAATAAATGGATATGTCTTTGCTAGTTTAGAATCCATTCCTATAGTTATTTTGTTGCTCAAATTATCCCAGATTTGGCCATCATGAGCTCTTTCAAGTTGGGTCTTCTATTTTCCTGACATGCCGCTATCGTCCTTGGAGCATCTCCTTGCCTTTCAGTACTAACAAGATGTTTTATGCTCATCTTTATTTTTTTTTAAGATTTTTATTTATTTATGCATACAAGCTGGGGTACAGGCCAGAGGTGTGGGGCAGCGAGAGGGTTCACCAGAGACAGAGTGGGCAGCAGAACAGGCAGATCGCCAGAAATACACTGCTGAGGGGAGCCGGGGGCGAGGCAGGAGAGGTCTGCCTCGCTGTGTGGGAATCTCCCCGGCCGGCCAGGCATCGAACTCGCGTCGCTGCTCCTATATGCTCATCTTTAATCCTGCTTTAATCCTGGAATCAACTGTTTCTCCAATGAGCCCCAGAACGAGTGTATTCTGAGCAACCTCTAGCTAGAAATCTCTGGTTCCCATATTTAAAACTATGGTCCAAGACTTAACTATGGAAACTGGAAAGAAGCACCCCTGAAGTCATGCAGCCCTTTGAGGCTTGACTTTGTATTGTCTATCTCTCATGAGCAGAGGGACCTGGGAACAATCCTTCTAAAACAGAATCAAAATCTTAAGCTTTCAGTGGTATACAAAGGTACCCCCTATTTCTTTCCTGGGCATTTTCTATGGTTTTCCTTAGTGTTTAGTAAAGTCTGCTTTCCATTCTGACTTAGCTATCGAGAGCCAAGGGCTCGTAGGGATTGGAGACCATGCATGGATTTGAGTTTGTAGGGGCAGGTATAACTCGGGGGCAGGGCTTGGTTATGGGTTCATCCTTTCTGGGGAATTTTTCCAGGGCTGAAGCTTGAGGATATTGAATTGATTTCTAATAAAACAGGAAGTTTCCCATATCTTCTTATACCCTTGCACCTTCTTAGATAGAAGGGATAGCTGCAGATATCTGTGGCTAGCACCAAGAACAACTATATCAGGCTCTCAAGATTAATTGCATGTGCTTGGTGAACTCCCAGTACTGACGTCCAAGAAATTCTTTCCATCCTCTTCCTCCCTTCTCATTTGTTACCTTTTAACTGAGATACATAACCAGGAAATAGAAGCTCTCTCCTCTCATCTCGTCCCTCCCATGCTCACTCTTTTTGATGGGCATGTGCCCTCAGGGTCTCTATAGCCAGGTTTCTGCTGGTTCTAGAAATGACTGATAAGTCTCTTTCTTTGCGGATTCCTGCCCAGGAACCAGAGACGTGCCCTTGCCTTTGGGCCATGGCCCTGCTTTATGTAAGTGAGGAGGTAGACCTAGGTGATTTCTCAGTTTCTTGCCAGTCTGACTCTAGAGTTTCTCCTGTCCAATTCAGACATATTTGAATCTACACTTAAATCTATACCAAAAGTGTGCATATGTGAGCGGAGGAGGGGGAGTGTACATACTTTCTTACTTTCTCTACTTAAGTGTATCTGTGGTTGGGAAGAATGTGAGGAGAAAAAGAGCTGGCAGAGCCCAGCTGCCACGTAACTTGCACTTTGGGAGACCTGAGGGAAGGTGTCTAGGTTGGTTCTCCACTTACAGGAGTAATCCTAAAATCACAGCTGCTAAGGTGGGGCACCCTTAACTAGGCACAACAGGCACAGGGTGATGTTTCCTAGTCTATTTTTTTGCATAGAAGAACTGGGGTATAGGCCAGAGGTGTGGGGCAGGAGGGTGAGAGGAATCACCAGAGCCAGAGTAGGGAGCAAAACAGGCAGATTTACTGAATACACTGAAATACACTGCTAAGGGGAGCAGCGGGCAGACCAGAGAGTCTACTGTGCCATAAGTGGGTGAACTCCCTGGCCGGAGATTGAACTCAGGCCCTAGCACTGAGATTTAACTGCTAGGCCATGACGGAGGCCCTGATTTCTTTTCTTTTTTAAGATTTATTTTATTTATTTATGCATACAAGAACTAGGGTGTAGGCCAGAGGTGTGGAGTGTGTGTGTGTGTGCGTGCTTGCATGTTTCTTTAGATTCACCAGAGACAGAGTGGGGAGCAGAACAGGTGGGTTGACTGAAATGCACTGCTGAGGGGAGCAGCAGGCAAGACAGGAGAGGTCTGCTGTGCCTTGTGGGTTTGCTCCCTGGCCAGGATGGTGGCTGGCAATAACTTGATAGCACTGAGATGTTTAACCCCTGAGCCACCAGGGATTTTCTTCTTGTTGACAAGAAACTACCAGGGTTTTTGACTTCCTTTTGGAGGGTTGCCTGAGTGTGGTTTATTTGAGAAAAATTTCATCTATTACTCTCTCTTTGCATGTGATGTTTGATGTCCTTTTTCTTCTCCCATTATGCAGTTGAAGGAATGTATCCGAGCACTGGATCAGGAACACACTCACACTCCCTTCAGACAAAGCAAATTAACTCAGGTAAAGTCAAATGTGAGCTCTGAGTTTGTTCTGTTTCACTCATTTGTTCCTTCATTCATCCATTCAGCAGAGCATTCACCCCCAGCGCGGCATGAAGCTGGGTGTGGGGGTAAGAATCACGTTCTTTGCAGGAAGAGCTCAAGGTCTAGGAGAAGGCCTCTCTGGCGGACCCCTACCATGGGAACTCTTGTGCTAATTCTAGCAATTTTTTGTTTATTTCCAATGTGGTGATTTAGCAGAGTCTCTGAGCCTTTAAGGGGGTGGGACAGCTGAAACTGGTACTTTCTTGGCTGTAATATTTCTGTAATACTTCAAGACAAAAATCACTGCTGTTAAAACAGAATGAGATCAGTTTTTGCTGTATACTGATAGGAAAGATGACCAAGATCTACTGTGACATGAAAAAGTAAGTTATAGAAACAGTGTAGTAATGGGATTGCCTTTGTGATTTTAAACACTTTTTTTCTATGATATATGTAGCCACACAGAGGGAAAAGTCTAGAAAGACTGCAAAAGAAAGGGACATTGGATACATCATGAGACTTAACGAGGGGGGGTAAGATGGAACTTTAACACTTCACTTTTTAAGTTTATATATGGTATGGTCACCTACTGTATTTATAATTTTAAAATATAAAATGAGAAAGAAACTACACAGAAAAATTATGCAAATGGTATCTGATTATTCTGACTGATAGAACTACAGATAATTTCTTCTTTTTTTCTGTTATGAAAGTGCGCTGCTTTATTAGTGGAAAACACCAGTAGACGTAAATCAGCCTCTGTAATCGCTGCAGATGAGTGGCCCATGGAGGGGTCTGCCTACTTCCGGTCAGCTGTGAAGATAGTTATAGGTGCTCCTGGTTCTTTTCTGCACTGAGTCTTGTGCCCAGTGGAGGACAGAGGTAGATGGTGGTCTACATGAGAATCTTGTGTTTGAGGAGAGGGCTTCCCTCTGTGCGGCTGGACTAGCAGCTCCACAGGGCCTGGGGCAGAACTTAAAATGACATAGCTCCTGCTGGTCAGAATTGGTGCTCTGTGGCTTACATTGTGGATTCTCAAACATGATTTCAATGAGGAACCAAGGAATTCCTTCATCAAAATGGTTAGTCCTGATCCTGACATTGGCTCTGTTGTTTTTTAAAATATGTTCCCCATTCCCAGAAAATGTGTTCCTGGTTAATTTTTTAAAATAATTCAAACAGTACATACAAGTCTCAAAGAAGATGGTACATGTGACTGGAAACCCCACCTTCCAGTGATAACCTCTGCTGCATTTTGGTGAACATCCTTCCAGTCATCTCTCTGCCTGTGTGTCCTCATGTAGACCCACTTACAGAGATACGGAATCATGTCTCTCTCATTCAAAGATTAGTTTTGGATATTTCCATGTACCTCAATACAGAGAGACATAATTATATTCGGTTTGTAATTATTGATAATTGTTGATAATTGATAATTGGTAATTGTTTCTAGACTCCTGAATTTTCCAAATTTTATCATAATAATGTAATGACTATCCTATGTATAATTTATTTTTATCTATCAAGCATTTATCTCTTAGGATAAAATCCTGGAAGTGTGATTGCCAAGCCAGTAGTGTCTACATTTTCTACATTCTGGTGTTGCCAAACTGAGGCATACCTTCCCCAAAGGTCATACCAGTCCCTGGCGCGCGGTCCGTGGGCCCTGCAGCAGTGCAGGAGATGCCCCTCTCCCTGGGCCCCCACCAGGGCAGCGTGTCATCATTCTTTCTTAAACTCTGGGTAAATGTTAGATTTCTTTTAAATGGTGGTTTGCATTTCTTTGATTAGTGGGAGAATGAGTACCTTTTTGTGTGTGTTTATTGATTATTTGTATTTCGTCTTGTATAAATTGCCTTTTTATAGTTAGGGGTCTGTGACCCAGTGTCACTACGCCCTCTGTTAGTTGACTTCACGGACCTGCCTTCTGTTTTGGACAGGTCCTGAAGGATTCGTTCATCGGTAATGCCAAAACCTGCATGATTGCCAACGTCTCGCCAAGCCACATCGCCACCGAACACACGCTGAATACCTTGCGCTATGCTGACCGGTGAGTTGCACTCCGGGGGCTCATTCATCTGTGCTTGTGTGTGCCTCATGCACACGCCGACCTTGAGCTCCACAAGCCTGTTCTTGGAGCAGTAATCCTACTAGGGGGATATGAAATGGTCATTTGAAGAATGTGACCTGGTAGGCCCTGCCATTTTGTAAGTGTGAATGTGACAAGAGGAAGGTGACACATTCCCTTGTTCAGGAGAGAACTCTGTGGGTGGCTTTTAGATGGCTAGTGAGAGATGAAATATTTCTCTGGACCAGAAGGTTCGGTGAGGTTTTCTTCCTGCAAGCCTCAGCCTCAATTGTAAGGAATAGAATACTTGTCAAGGCAGGTCACTTAGAACTTTCTTTGTAAGTCCAGAAGAGATCAACCCAGACATGTGATGGAAGGATAAACTGAGGCCTCAAAACAGGAACTTTAAAAAGCCTTACGGGGAGTTGGCAAGGCTGGCACCTCTGACTACCTGGCCAGGGCTCTTTCTGAGATGATTGATACCTACCAGAGACCTCCATCGCGTATCCTCTGGTCACATGCCTCTCCGGTGGCGGCTCAGCAGCTCTCGTTACCACCCTTCCTCTGGCTGTGCTGATGCCTGGTCCTATTTTAGAGCCTCCTCTCCCGCCTCTGAGAAACTCTAAGGCTAACAAACTATGTTTGGGAAAACTTTTTTACTGCTATTAAGGAATCTTAGCATATATGGCATTTATGAGACTCATTTGGGGAGAAGTGAGAAAAGGAACCTTATCTCTTTTTCTCTCCTGTGTCTCCACTGCTCAGCCAGTACTTGGTTCATAGTAAATACACAATAAATTTTTGTTAGTGAGAAGAGGAGGGTGCTACTGGATGTCAGGACTTGGGAGAGGCACTCCTTGTGCCTTACCTCATTGAAACAGGAGAGCGGGTTTCCAAAGTGGTTATAAGAATGGGCTGTGCACTCAGACTCTGAGCCAATACCCTGCTTCTGCCACTAGCCAGCTGCGTGGCATTAGGCAAGTTTTTTACTTATCTGGGCCCCACTTTCCTTATCTGAGAGGGAATACTATTAGGACCTACCTCATACAACAGTTATGTGCAATCAGTGAGGTAATATATATGTGATGAGCTGAGCACCACACCCGGCAAATAGTGAGCACTCCATATATGTTAACTTTAACAATAATAATATTAATAGGTCTTCTAAATAAGTTGCCCTATACATTAGCACTGCTAGAAGGAAATGAAGAGGCTATTTCATGCACTGACATCATATAGAAGATGTGGGATAATCCAAAATTGTGCCAAAAAAACCAGTATGACCTGAAGTTCCTAACCCCCTCATATCCATCACTCAGTTTCAAAATGATTAAATCTGAGCTGATCTGGTTTCATAACTCCACCCGCTCTCCAAATTATAGACAGCATAGCAATTGCTTGAAGTAAAAACATCATTAAGAACAGGATAAGACATCTCTCAGTGCCTGAGCGAAGGAAAGTGAAAATAACCCTCTCTCATAGGGGTTTGCATATAATCGAAAAATTATTTGAAATAATTTTGGTTTAAAAAAAATAGAAAAATTGCAATAAAAATCATCTCTTCCATTAAAAGCAGTCTGGTAAACTATTGAAATTACCATAAATATGAAAACCATTTGTTTTACATGCTTAAATGAGGCCTAATGAAATTAATTTTAGGTAACAATCTATACCCACACTAGATGATGATGATTTTATTGCTGCTTTTAAAATGTTTTCTCTCTTTTAAACATACTAGAAGAATGTTGCTAAATAGTCCAAAAATAAAGTTCCAGCTGGATCCCTAACCTGACTCAGAAGAAAGCGCCACGACAGGAGTGATTCGGGTAATAGGCAGGGTCCATTGGAAGCATCTACCATCAACGATCATCTTACCTGTCACATTCCTTCTGACACTCCAGATTCTAGAATTATTTACTAGGACCCCTAGGAGAAATGTTGGTGTTTCTCTCTTAATGAAACTACAATAGTTAAGATTTTAATAACAAGAAGTCATTCAAAACCATCTGGACTTACACTGTGGTGTCTCTTAGTCAGTTCCTTGCGCACCCGCCTCCCGCAGCGCCTCAGCACAAGTCCCTGGACGCAGTTCATGTGCTCGTGGTCACAGCCCACATCTCTGCTTAGCTGTGTCACCTGCCTGTCCTGTCCCTCAGTTTTAAAATGATTTAAATCAAGTCTCAGTGTCAAGCTTACTGTCTTGGTTTTCAGAAATGACCAGAGTGAACATTTACTATTAAGGATTGGATTAAGACCAAAACAACAGGAAAAAAAAATTTTTTTTTCTAGGCAAAAGTTCTGCTTCCTCCCAGGGGATTTTTAATGCAGAATCTACAGACCAGCCACTCAAGAGTCACAGTTTTACTTGATATATTCTTATAATCGCAAATTCTTAGGTTTTACTTTAAGTATAGAATAAGAGACTCTGATGATGGCAGCTGAATCCTAGCTGAAATCCTAGGAGAAAAGTTTGGGTTCTTCCATTTTCTCTGTAGAACAGAGCATGGTTCTCTATTCCTCTGTGAGGGAGGGAACAATTTTGCCTCCCAGGGAACACTGGCAGTGTCCGGAGAGAATTTGGGTTGTCCTGACAAGGGGGAAGTATTACTGGCACCCAGTGGGTAGATACCAAGGACGCTGCTAAACAGCTCACAGCGCACACACTAACTCCCCCACAGCAGAGAATCATTGGCCCCAAATACAACTAATGCTAAGCTCAAGAAAACAGGGGATTAGACTCATCATTCTTCCCTTAATGGAATTAGCGCAAACCTGCTTACTTCCAGAGGGTTTTTAAGAGGGTTATTTCCTGAAGTGTCCAGAAGTTTTGAGGGAACTCATTTTCTCAGAGATGCCTGAAAAGGGATCGTTTTCAGAAAAGGAGGACTCTGGCCATAGAATAATAGGCAAGTGGTGGACAAGAGGCTCTTGATTGGCACATCTTCAGGAAGTACTGCCCCGAGCTGTCTAAGTGCAGTTCTGAGATTAGCTCCCCTCCCCTTTCCCTCACGTGGGTCTGTGGTGATTTCCAAAACAATCCAGGTCATGGAATGTTGAGTGCATGCATATCTGCAGAGAAGACACTGGTCTTTGTTCTGGTGGAGATAAATTTCTCACAGTGAAAGAGTCTCTATTTCCTCTTACTCACCCCCAGATAAAATGTAACTCCAACTCCTTGTAGTTCCTTTCTTTGGTTTTTGTTTTCCCCGAAAACTATAGAAAAGTAATTACAGATCGTGCAAGAAAATACATTTAACATAAAATGATCATTTGCAGGGTCAAAGAACTAAAGAAAGGCATTAAATGTTGCGCTGTGGCTACCAGTCGAAATTGGACATCTGGAAATTCTTCTCCAAAACGAATTCAGAGCTCCCCTGCAGCCCTACCAGGGGACAAGAGTTCTCCCAAAAAAGTCAAGCTGGGACTTCAGCAGACCCCTGGCTCCGCGAGAGGGAAGGCCCATCCTCTGGCCACCCACTCACCCAACATCCCTTTTGCTTCTGCACCTAAAGTCCCCAGTAAAAGGGGCGGCTCCAAAGGAAGTCCTCCCGAAGACAGGGTTGTTCAGAAGAGCCCTGTGAAAGGAACCACGCGGTCTGGACATTTGACGAAAAAAAGGACGGAAGAGTCCGTCTCACCGTGCTCCGAGAAAAATCAAATCAGCCACAAAACTCCCCTTGGGTGGGGAAGCAGAGCCCCTGGCTTGGGAGAAGGCCTGGCGCGGGGCAGGCTGCCGTCCAAGTGCAAGAAAGTGCAGACTGTGCAGCCAGTGCAGAAGCAGCTGGTGTCACGAGTCGAGCTCTCCTTTGGCAAGGTCCCCCACTCAGCTGAGTCCAGCCAGGGCAGGACGGGGGGCACACCTGTCAGGCCCGCCTCCGAAACTTGGACCAACATCCCTCCACATCAGAAGGAGAGGGAGGAACATCTGCGCTTTTATCACCAGCAGTTCCAGCAGCCACCTCTCCTCCAACAGAAGTTAAAGTACCAACCACTGGAAAAGTTCCTGGGCCAGGCCAGGCCCCGCGAGGGGCAGCTCCATGATGAGATGACTCCCCACTTCCGCGCTTATTCCGAGAGCCGTGACAGAGCCCAAGCCGAGGACCTGGATGACAGCGACTTCAGTGAAGACTCTTTCTCACATCTCTCCAGTCAGAGGACCACGAAGCAGAGAAACACCCTGCAGAACAACAGCGAAGCCTCGTTCTTCCTTCATCAGAGAGAACAAGGTCCTGAGGAGCAGGAGGCAGAAAGACAGCAGAGTCTGGTTTTTAGCCCCGGGACAAGTGACGCAAAGGGTCTTACCGGAAGCTGGCTGAACGCCAGGGACCACACCGGTCGCGGAAGGGCAGCATTCGATCCTGGCCACAAGCCAAGTAAGGTGCCCTTGGACTGGAGCAGAGAAGACAGTACCTCCCTGGGGCCTCCTCCCAGAGACAGCCTGGCCGAGAAGCCTTACTGCTCACAGATTGACTTTGTATGTAGCCAGAAGAGAGGCGGCGGCACAGCCGCTGGTCTCCGGCAGGCGGCCTTCGGGAGTGAGGCTCCTCGGGAGGCTGAGGGCAGCCTGCTGTCCCTGGAGGAAGACGATTTCACTTCCTCACTATCCCACATGGCAGTTCCTGGATCCCCAAACCTGAGAGACATAGTCAGCACACCTCTGGGAGAAGTCAGCGAAGACAGCCCAAGTCCAGTGACAAGAACAATGAAAACCTGTGACCCTTTCCAAGAAGAAGACTCTAGAGGGGAGTTGGCCACATGCTCGGAATACACTTCTGGACTGATGGCTCCCCTTACCGTGTCCCTCCTGGAGAACCCAGACAGTGGGGGCTCTCCTCCCTTGGAGCAGGTGGCCCAGGATGAGGTTACACACACTCTGGCGGTGGTGGGCACAGCTGTGGGCCACAGGGTGTCACCTGGTGATCAAGAGGCAGCCTTGCCAGTGTCTTCAGCAGCTGGGCGCCTGTGGCTCTCATCATCTCCTCCCGACAACAGGCCTGGTGGGGATCTTCCGGCTCTGTCCCCATCACCCATCCGTCAGCACCCACCTGACGGGCCGCCCTCCGGGGAGGCTGAGCTGGGGCCGGCCGGCCAGAGCAGAGACACTGCACTCCTCTCCCGGGAACCTGTGGGAAGCGAGCAGTATGATGCAGAGGCCGAGGACACAGAGCCGGGCAGCTTCCGGGGCTCTCCTGGAAAGCCCTTTACCGCCGTACACCCTGGGCGACCTCACACTGGGCCCACACTCAGCACGCGGACAGGGAGTAGTGACGTGGCCGGCCAGCCCCAGGCCCCGGAGAGAAAGCATCTGGCAGGGCTCAGTCGGCAGGGGCTGGTTTTATCCACAGACCCTGTCAAGTTCCCCTGCTACGGCGAGGACATGGCGCGGCTCAAACACGGGCCACGGTGTTCAGCAAGGCCGGGCTCTCCCTGGGTCCCTAGCTGCTCTCCCAAGATGGCAGGGACACTCTGTCAGCCCACCCTGGGGCACGCACAGTAAGTTGGACTTTCTCCCCAAGATTCAAGCCCCCTTGACAACCCCACCCCCATGCCAGCGTACTGTTCTGCCCTGGGAATGACCAGTTGGCTCACTGTCAGGGCCATTTTACCAGAGTGGCTTTATTCCCCCTTCTCGGGAGCCTGCCTAGAGACTCAGACATAGTAGGAGGGATAAAATGTCTTGGAGCAGGCCTGCTGGGGCTGTTGCCTCAGCCTGACAAAGCCGAGACGAGTGAGAGAGGGGAGATCAGTTCCCTTAAGCCTGTGGCCTCTTCATTGTGTTGGGCCTGTGTCCCTGAAGTGCTGTCTCTGTTCAGCTTTGTGCCCTCACAGCCAAGACAAAGCACCTTCCAAGATGGGAAAGGCCAAAAACAGAGGGACTGCGGATTTGCTCCTTCCCCCAAAGGATGCTGAGTACAGGACAGAAAAAAGAGATGAGACAGATGAGGATGTGCAAGGAGGGAGACAGAGGTCTATGGCAGGCCCTCAGCAAGTGAGGTCCGGGAGCTGGAGCGCAGGGAGGGCTACAGAAACAGATGCTGCTTCCATGAGGCTGTCGCCCTTTGCCTGGGCTCCCGATAACCACTTTTCTGGAAAAGCAGGGTTGCATGGTGAGGAGCCCGCTTTACACCCCCACATAGGAAGTAGAAATGACAGTAAGCGAGGCAGCAGGCACGCCACCTTGTGCAAAGTGTGCCAGCGACTAGGGTCACAGCCTTGAGCCTTTCTGCAGGGAAGTGCTGGGCAGCTCCTGTGTGGGCCGCACCCAGCTGTCCTTCAGTGTACCCGATGAGGCAGCGGCAACTCGAGAAACCCATCTTTCCCACTGTTTCCATGGTGCTCCTTCGCTCCTTCGCTCCTTCGCTCCTTGAAAAGTCCTGAAAACAAGTGAGGTGGGGGAAAGGGAGCTGTCCTGGTCAAAGCCTTGACCGCTTTGGGCAGACAGCTCCTGGTCTGGAAGTGAGGCTGAGCTCCAGAAAGCTGCCCAGGAAAGGTGGGAGGACTAGATCACAGCGTCCCCTCTGGTGTTCCCAGGCAGGTGGTTATCCGAGCACACCGGGAACAGCTGGATGAGATGGCCGAGCTGGGCTTCAAGGAGGAGACTCTGATGAGCCAGCTGGCTCCTAATGTAAGTGGCCTTGGCTGGACACTCAGGGCTGTTGGGAAGTAGCCTGCAGCTAGTTTGTCCGTGTTTGCTGTAGTTCTGTGGAGTGAGAGGTAGTGCTGTCTACCTATTGTTGAGGCCTTGCTCATCCTCTTGGCACTGCTCTGATAGTTCAAGGGGCTATAAGGACAGGTGGGTGATAGTGTTTATACTCCCATTCCCAGACTAAAATGTTTCTGGCCTCTCTCTTGCCATTCTGCCTTCTTAGTGGCTTGTTGCGGCATCTCCCTGTGATGGTCAATGTGACTTTCCACGTGCAGATTACCCCTGCTCTGCAAATACCTCCCTAGTGCCCTAGGTACAAAGTGTCTCAAACACAGAGATGTGCTGCAGGATTGTCCTGCGGGTTTCCAGCTGGGAAAGGCCTGGGCTTGGAAACTTTCCTCCAAGAGAGGCTAGGAAGTACATTTAACAAACAGCCTGCAAGAACACAAGCGCCATTTGTCTTCTATTTCCTTTTTCAGGATTTTGAAGATTTTGTGACCCAGTTGGATGAAATCATGGCTCTGAAATCCAAGTGCATCCAGAGTCTGAGGAGCCAGCTGCAGCTGTATCTAGCCTGCCACAAGCCAGCCTCAGCCCCCGAGAGGACGGTGGTGTCTTAGCACAAGATCCGCTACAGGTGGCAGGGGCAGTTCAGGAGCCTGTGCTGGGCGCTCAGGGACTGAAGGGGCCTCTGCCAGATTCTCCCTGCAGATACCAGACCCAGCCCTGGTCCTGCCCATCCTCGCTCGCCCAGCCTCACTCGGCCTCGGCTGGGCTCCAGCTCCTCTCTCAGGGTCAGGCCTCCATTCCAAGCAGTTGCATCTGTGGGAAAGAGCTTAGTATGCCGCTCCCTTTGCTTTAGGGCTGGAAGGGACTGTGTCTTTCCCTTATCTGTGGGAACACACTTGGTTCTAATAACCCCATAGATACCGGAGCTTGAGAATCAGAGATGGGGAGGGGGTGTCAGCGGTAATCCAGAGGGCAGATCACAAGCTGGAGAACATGTCTAGCCCAGGGGCTTCATCAGCTGATCTCTGTGCCTTTGGACTTGGCCAAAAACTAAACACTGGTGCTAGAGGGATGGGGGCAGGGTGAATTCTGTTCCTTTAGCCCTTGGAGATTGATTTGGGGTTTTAGGCTACATTTTGAAAATGTAAAATAAACCTTGACTTGTGTATTTAACAGCCACAGATTAATGCTTTTGTTTCCCTCCCTTCATGCAATCCCGTTTTGAAACAGGAGAGGGTGCCCACGTCACTGTCATTTCCGCCCCCCACCATCTCTGCCCATTGCTTGGGATGATCAGCCTGTTACAAGTTCCGGCACCTTCATGCTCCCATAGCAGTTCCTGCTCCTGGGCAGCTCCACAGACCCTCATGGACTAGCTGAAGCATTGAAGGATCTCAGGCAAGTCCAAACCCTACAGCCTCACCTCCACTGCCCCTCAGGGGCCTGTGTTCTGTATCATGGCACAGAGTCCTCAACAGTCTGAGATGCTGCAGCAGAATTTTGCACGCACACCCTTTCACATCCGTTCTATCTTTTGGGCAGGACAAAACTGGACACACAAAATATAAGCGATCTAGGTGGTCCATCACTTTCCAAGGCCACCTTGGTCAAACTGAGATTTCATATGACACAGCCTTGGCCCAGACACCCATTATGGTGTGAAACTTTAAATTCTCTAGGAGTAAAGGATCACTTTTAACACCTTAAAAAGCACTTCACATACCGGGAACACGGCTAACTGGCTTTCTGAGACTGCAGCAGCCAGCCTGCCAGCCCTTTGTCAACCTCTGGCTGTGCCTGATATGACCACCAGAGGGCGCCCTCTTCCCAGTAGTGATTCCTGGCCTAACAGGGCTGGCTATAGGCCCTCCTAAGTGGTCACCGAAACAATTAAGAGACCCACTCCCCAACTAAGAGCACAAGAGGACATAAAGGACAAGAAACCTTACAAATGAATGTCGTTTTATCAGATATAGCAATACCACTGAGGCTAGTGAAGCAGTTTGAAGCCAGTTCCACCTGTGGCACAGCGCGCAGAAATGCCCCCACTGCTCCCAGGAAAAGGGCCATCTTCCTCACCTCTGGGGGCTCCCTACAGGGGCCCACTTGCCCCACTTCCACAGACAGACTTGGAGGAAGATATTTGTCCTTGGCCCAGAAACAGCCAGGTTCGATTTAAACAGACCTTCATCTGGGCCCGTCTTTGCAAACCAAACACGAGGGCAAACTGATGGAGCAAGGGACAAAATACTGAAATGACAAAACCGTTAGGTTCTGTTTCACCCCAGCAAATCTAAGCAGAGAAATCCCGCCGCCACCCACATTCACACCCTCTCATCCCACAGTAAAATCTCTGGCAATAAATTATCACAGCAGTGTATACCTTTTAGATTTTTATTAGTAGTTATCTCTGAAGAATCAAAATAGTTAGCAAATTCCTTTAGATTCATCAAGACTGTATATCCTTTGTATTTAGATCTTTAATGATGTACAACATAATACAAAACAAACCAAAGAGACTGATTTCTATGACTAGATGTTATTCATTGTGTCATCCTAGAGCAGGGAGCCGCAGGGAGATGCTGTTCTCCAGGAGAACTGAGGTGTGGAATTAGTGCTGGGCAGCCAGATCGTGGCTTGTTTCTCCCCCACTCTGTGCTAGGAAGGGGCCAATGATTTATTCAACTGATAACTATTCCTAGAGCAGGGGGTCCTAAAAATCTGGGGTAGCTGAGGATTGTGGTCCAAACCAAGCCAAAATAAACAGGCTGGGGAAGGAAAGCATGGTAACTGCCTGACCAAATAGACAAACCCAGGGCCCCTTGGGGAAGAGGGTATCTTTGCACCTCAGACATCACAGAACCAGTGTAACACTAACACTTTGTTAAAAGGGGGAAAATGAAACAAAACCCTGGAAAAACCTTTCAATTGCACTCAACATGGGTTAGAGTTCAATCCACCAGCACAGAGGAGGGAAGCTTCTAGCCCTGAAGCAGCACTGAGTCTGGCCCTCCCACCTTTCTCCCCGACTCCTTCAGGCAGCCAGGCCAGGTTTCAGCTAAGGACATACCCCAGAAAGACCGGGGAAGTCTGTGGAGGGCCAAGGTGGGAAGGACACTTCTCAAAATACAAATACGTTTAATATGGAAGGAGCCAGGACAGTTCTGGGGTGCTCACATGCCCAATCTTCCCCACTTTCTCCTCAGCCCAGGGCCTAGGCCCATAGAGGCTGGCGAGCAGTCTCCACACCTGACTTCCACACCCCCCTCCCCCCAAAGAGAATCTGGAGCTGTGTCCCACAGGCGGCTCCGCAGGGCCCCTGCAGGGGGCGGCTCCGTGGCAGGGCCTGGGCAGGGCCTGGCCTCAGCTGGCTCCTGCCCGAGCCATGAGGTCTTCCAAAGCATTGTCCTGGTCATTGTTGTGTAGTAACAGAACTTCCTTAATGTCTTGCAGTTCAAAGCCCATTTCCTTAAATTTGCTCATTAACTGAAGAAATTCCATCATCTAGGGGAAAGAAAAGAATACAGATTAAAGAAGTGGTGCAGCCGCACAGCACAACTGAAGGAAGGAACGTGTGTGCAGGGGCTGCCTGGGGGAGTCTGCACCCTCTTCCAGAGCCACACAGGCTCTCACAGGGCACATCACCCCTCAGGAGCCCGGCTCAGTCCCAGCTCTTGCTGCTTCGTTTGGGTCCCACCGCCATAGCCACACGCCCACCACAGCAGGATACTGAACCCAGAACGGAGACAAAGTCACTAGCAACCTTCCCAGTTATCCAAAACCATGGCCAACTTAGTCCAGGTCACTTTTTCCTTCCCTTCCCTGGGGTCCTAGTCAGTCTTCAACTTAATGCTTCATCGAAGCCAAAGAGAGCCAAACTATCCAAACATCTTTTGGACACTTGGAAAGATTCTGTGCTTCCACTGACTTGGCCCGCAGTCATTGGGAAAGGAAATTGTGGGGCTGGGGGCAGGGGGGCTGGGACGGATTACTTTGTACTTCCTTTCTAGAAGGTTCCCATAAAGTGCGAAGGTTCCCACCTTTTCCTCTGAACACTGATGCATTTCCAGAGCCTCTTCCACTAAAAGAGGATCGAAACCCTTCTCACAGAGCTGTCCGTGTGCAAAGAGATAGTCGAGAATCTATGAAAAGAAACAAGAGGTTTGAGCACCAACTGCCACTCCTGTCTTTGCTGTCCAAGAGTCTTACAAACCAGCAAGTATATCCACCTCTCCCCGCTCCACCCCAGAGAGTAGATCCTGGATGGGACTTGATTTTGTGCCTTGAGCTGTGTCCAACACAGAACATCGGCGCCAATTTGCTTTATTGACAGGCACACCTTTTGAAGTATGAGTAGCCACTCTTCAAAGGAGTTCTTGCCATGGCTCACTGATGTTTCCCAGAACATCAGCTCCACAGCCTGGGAGAATATTTCTCTAAGAAATAGCCGCACTTAGAAAATGCCACCAAGGTTTAGGACTAGAGTGCCCTCTTTTGGGACTACCCGGGCAAGCTAAGACAAGTTACACATTTCTGGAAGAAGTCATCTGACCATACCTCAAGCTTAGTGTGCCCTCTCAGGAGCAGCAGAGAAGGGCAGCTGGGGAGCCGTCCAGCAGCTTCAATACCCAGGGCCTCCCCTCACCCAGGTCCCAGAGTAGTCCCAAAGCAGAAGCACTGCTGCTGAGGCTGCCGATTTCCCCAATAAAGTATGTGAGTCCCCCCACCAAACTCAGGAAATGACACTGGTGCCATGAGCCTAAGGGGCTCCAGGCTAGAACAAGACACTAACTCAGCTCCAAAGGTCAAGGAACCCCTCTCCTATGTGAACCCCCCGCCCCTGCCGGCCAACCACTCACCTGCTCGATATTTTCTCCTTTCTTCTTCATGGCTCTCAGGACACACTCATATGAGTAGCCCATGTTGACCACTGTCTCCACACAATGCCGCTCACTGGGGGACAGCGTCTGCAGTTCAGAATAGGCCTGGGGACCGCTGGGATTACTGGGCACTTGTGACACTGAGAAATTAGGTGTGACCTGGTGACAGGGAAACAAGAGTACTGAAGAAGAAAGAAGACCTGGCCCCCAGCAGACATGTCACTGAGGGGCCCAATCCAGGGGCCTGCCAAACCCCCAATCAAACAGTCTGGAAGAAAGGGCCACTGGCCAGACATCCTGAAGCACAAAGATGGGCGACGGGGGACCAACAACTGAGGGAGAGAAAAGCTAGGAAAACCTCTGCCCTGTACCCACCTTGCACGATGAGAAAGCACCCTAGGAGCCATATGCACTTCCGTACCCAAATGGGCTGGCATTGCAGAAAGTTCTGAGACTGCCCACTGGACTGACGCCCAAGCCAGTTGCCATGATTTCTCTCCAGTGCTCCACTTACCCCTCTGCGAAGCCACTGCAGCTCAGAGTCCTGAGGGCGTAGTCACTCAGACACCTCAACTCTGGAGCTGACTCTCCTAACAATATCCTTTCTTCTATCGCTGGGCAGAAAGAGTGCTGCTGCCACACAGGGCTAGCCCAGGACCCGGAGCTTTGAGGACATTCTACCTTTGCCCGCAGCATCACTGTGCTTCCATTCCAGCGATCACTGCCATCTAGAGAGCCGGGACTGAAGCACTACCAGCCAGGCCAGCTGGGGCCCTGGAAGACTGGAGTGGGGGCTCTGAGGCCCTGCCTCGACTGCACTGGCCACAGTCTGTTCCCTGCCACCAGGCCCTTACCAACTCCAGTCTGACTGGCAGACAGATTCCCATGATTTAACTTCCTACCACTTCTGATAATGAATCAGGCCTAAGGCATGAAGTCAGCTCACTCCCCAGCCAAGGGATCCGGCCGCGCAGGAACAAGGGCACAAGCTGTCTTACAGCCTGGCCCAGTTCCCAAGAACCAAGGAAAATGTTTCAACAGAATTTTCTTTATTTCCTTTTTTTGGGGGGTGGGTGGTTCGGAGGCAGGGAGCCTACTGTCCTAGAGGCATGTGCAAAATTACATAGCTTTAAACACATGCGCTCCTCAAAGTCAGCTGGGAAATGCCAAGACGACTACAGGTCTCACAGCCCATCTATTCAGCTTAACCATCTCACCCACAGTCCAGTCACTGAGTCACAGGAGTCATGACAAGGCAGAGACTGGATCATATCTACCTGGTACTTCTGCAGGTCCCGAGCCTGTCTCCCCACCCCCCAACCCCCCTTTCTCCATGGGCATACTACCTGGGTTCAAAAATACCAACAACTATATAGCATTTTTGTGAGGCCCTAGGAGTTTGTTATCACATCACATTTCTTAATCTCCATGGCCTGGCATTTACAGGGTTCTAAAGAACAGTTCAATAAATGGAGGTCTATCAGGACTCTGAAAGGGGGCTTAATAGAGCAAATACCCCACTAAAATAATAAAGCAATTTAAACTGTATTAAACTTTAACATCAAAGAAAAAGAGGAAAAAGCAGTAGGCAACATAGTTCAATGACATTCAAAAACATGGCAAGCTAAAGAAGGCATGGTGTCAGAAGCAACTTAGTTATGAGAGAGGGGCAAACAGGTCAGTCCACCTCAAGACCCCCCCTGAGGTCTGTAGTGCTGCTCAGACGAGGCCCAGCACTGTCAGTGACCACAGTAGTAAAACCCTCAGGTAAAAATTCCCCTGCTCTGCTTCTACACTGCAGGTGGGAATGCAAACTGGTCCAACCTCTATGGAAAGCTGTATGGCGATTCCTCAAAATGCTAAAATGGGAGCTTCCATACGACCCGACAATACCACTCCTGGGAATCTACCCAAAGGACACAAATCATTATCCAAAAGGATACATGCACCCGCATGTTTATTGCAGCACTGTTTACAATAGCTAAGGTATGGAAACAACCCAGATGCCCAAAAATAGATGACTAGATCAAGAAGATGTGGTACATATACACAATGGAATACTATTCAGCATTCAAAAATGATAAACACATGCAATTCACAGCGACATGGATGGAACTAGAAGGGATCATGCTTAGGGAAGTAAGCCAGAAAGAAAAAAAATATCGAATGGTTTCACTTATAACAGGAATATAGGGGAACCAAACAAGAGAGAGACACTCAGTGAGGGAGGGGGAGGAAGATAAGGGCTCAAAAAGGGGTAGAAAGGGGCACAAGGGACTACGGTGATGGGTCATGGGTGAATTGGTGGTGGGTTACCCAATACAAAATGTAAAAGACATAAATAACAAAATTCCCCTGCTCTGCCCCATCCACACCTAGAGTGGACACCAGAAGGACCAAACAGAACAGCAGCATGGGCTGCAAAAACCAAGCTGGAACACATGAATTACCTCCCTTAACCCTCTAGCAGAATTCTCAGGAGAAACTGTAATAGTCCCCAAGAGCTTCACATGTTGCCAATTAGCAGAGCCCCCAAATAACCTGCAACCTACAGTGAAGATTAATAATCAGATACTTGATTATTAATAATAATAATCAAGATATCTCAACTACCTCAACACACACATCCCACCTTTTGAATTTTGTTTATAGGGTCTTTCAAAACTGAAAAAAACCAAAGTCACCAATATAAGACACAATCAAAAGAGACTAGATAAAAGTGCTTGGAAATTTAAAATATAAAAATATTTAAAAGGTGGTGAGATTGAAAAAGGGGTGAAGCAGCAGCAGGGGGATGGGGTGGGGGCGGAGTCAGGGCAGGGGAGGACTTTATAAAGATTTCCCCCTTCTCTGACCAAGTATTTATAAGCTGAAAGGAATATAGCGGAAACTGTAACCAAAGGAGGCATTATGCTTCCAGAAAAAGCTCAAGGAAAGTACTGCAAGCAAGAGTAGTAGCAGCTATTGGATCAGGCTCTAAAGGAAAGGGTAGAGAGGCAGCAACAGTTAGTGTGCAAGTTGGAGATAAAGTTCTCCCAGAATATGCAAGCAGCATGATATGCTCAGCGAAATAAGCCAGAAAGAGAGAAAAACATCGAATGGTCTTACTTATAACAGGAATATAGGGGAACCAAACAAGAGAGAGTGAGAGAGAGGGAGGAAAAGGGCTCAAGGGATAGAAAGGGGCACAAGGGGGGCCTCCCTGGTGGCGCAACTGGTTAAGCACAGCGCTGTGGAGCTGTTAGCAGCTGCTGCGTTAGTTCGCTAGTTCAATGCCTGGCAGGGGAGATTCCCACATGGCACAGCAGACCTCTCCTGCCTCACCCGCTGCTCCCCTCAGCAGTGTATTGAGGTTGATCTGCCTGTTCTGCTCCCTGCTCTGTCTCTGGTGAACCCTCACACTGCCCCACGCCTCTGACCTGCACCCCAGCTCTTGTATACAAAAATAATCTTAAAAAAAAAAAACAACTAATGTCCCTCACTGACATTAAAAAAGGGGGGGGGGGGACAAGGGACTACGGTGATGGGTCACGGGGGAATTGGTGGTGGGTTCTAGACAAGTAGTTCTAGACAACAAGGATTATTTCTTATTTAGAGATGTTGACATTCTTGGAAAGTATGTAGACTAAAATTACGGTTGAAATAGCATCATGTGAAGCTGCCCCTTCCACTCAAGTTTGGAAATTCAGAAATCTTTCATCATGTAAACAACTTTCAGGTATTTTTTATAACAAATAATGCTATTCAAACTTAATATATATAAGGTTATGTACTAATGAAGGCTATATCCCAGGAAGTAAAACAGAGAGAGAGATAAGATGAATTAAGAACAGTCGTGGGGTAACCATCCCCTGACTATACAACTATATCCAATCATAGTTTCAAGAATTCTAGAAAAAAAACACAGAAAAGTATCCAAGAAATATTAAGGAAAAAAAAAAAAACCACCAGATTTTAAAGACTGAGCAAACTCCTAGTTTGAAAGGATCCAGGACCTAGAATGATGAACAAACAAGGCCCATCACTGGTAATTTTACAATCTTCATAAATACTGAAGCAATCGCAAAAGTTTTGTGGGGTGGGGGGGGCAAGACAACGCAGAATGGCACTAGAATGCTAGAAGTTTAGAACTAGTGAAGCTTAAAGAATGCTAGTGGAACTTTGGGACCAAATGTCTTGAAAATTCTTCAAGGAAAATTACAACTAAGACTTTTTAAGTCCAGCAAAACTAACATTCACCTATGAGGGAGGGTAAAATTAAGACATTTTGGATACTAAAGGTTAACTTAGTTTGGGAAAACTGGCAATTATACCCTTGATAGCATATCTGAAGCATGTGGACAAAATTAGCAATAGGTATCATGCAACATTTTTAAATAGAAATTATACAACATACTTAAATGGCACAGTTTAGGAGAAACAAAAAGCTGGAGGAGAAAACAGTAATCATAGCATACAACTATATCCACTCATAGTAATATTAACAGTAACAATTTACCCAGAATGTGTGATGTAAGTATAACAGGAGGTAAAAAAGGAGGGGTGTTGTAAGAGTCAAAGCCTCAACTACTGAACAAGTATAACCCATTTAAGATTGATAAATTTAGAAAAAGCAAATATAAGCATTTTATTTAGAAATATACAGATAATCCCAGCTGAAATTACTTAAAGAATTAAAAAGTTTCCTGACCATGGGAAACAAAATTGGAGTTAAGGAAAGATCAGACAGGGAGCTACTCTTCAGTATAAGCCCTTTAAATGCTACTTGGGGTCATTAAAATGTGCTTGCTTGTATTACTTTATGAAAATTCACTTTTACTATCTAGAGATGGAGAAGATCTATGTAAATATTAAAGTAAGGACAACATAAGAAATAATTATTAACAGAGCCAAACATCTAATAGCTAAGAGATTCTATATGTCAAAAATTACTTTAAAAGCAGGGCCTCCCTGGCGATGCAACGGGTTAAGTCTCAGCACTATGAAGCTGTCCGCAGCCACTGCAGCAAGAGTTCTATCCCCAGCCAGGGAGCTTCCCACATGGCACAGCAGACCTCTCCAGCCTCGCCCGCTGCTCCCCTCTGCACTGTATTTCAGTCACTCTTCCTGTTCTGCTCCCCACTTTGTCTCTGATACATCCTCTCACCACCCCACACCTCTGGCCTACATCCCAGTTCTTGTATGCAAAAATAAATCTTTTTTTAAAAGTACTTTAAAAGCAAACTGACACTACTCTTATGCTTACTGGCCACAGTAAATTTAGAACTCAGGAATGTAAGCGAAAAGGCAGAAATATTTTGCTGAAGTAACTATGAAAGTAAGGATTAAATCCATACCTGGGCAAAGAGAACCCAATGGCATGAGCCCAACCAGTGAGCAGAACAAGGCCCCTGAAGAGCTAAGAGGCAGTGGGAAGAGGCACTAACTACAGAGTCAGGTCTCTGCTGGACTCAATAAGGACACATCACAAAATTGTTTTTCTGAAAATGAGCCCATGGATTTCTCAACCTCTACGAAATCAAAATCAGAAAAATGAAACCCAAACTCTGGGCCTAAAATAGCCAACAAAGAACAAATTCCAGGAACACTTCCCCTGGGTGAAGGTTCACACCGCAGCCTCCAGGGCACCCTGCCTCAAGTCACTGTCTTGGAGAGAAGTGTTTTTCCACTGGAAAAGGTTCTCACTGTGGGCCTCAAAGAATCTCAGAGAGCAAAGATGGAAACCAGGGAGCAAAGCCTTAGAAGACTTGTTAAAAGAACACCAGAACTTTGACTATTCATATCTGCCTACTGAAGTCAGCAAATTTCCCAGCTGGCAAATATTCAACTCCACAATCAGGTGGGTCAAAGAATGAGGAGTGTTCTGCATTCTGGTGTGAGAAAGACCTCTGCTGTTAGTTCCTGGGGTCTGGTCTCCAGGTTTATTCTAAATATAAACGGGTAGGGGTAGGAATGGATGAATGTTGGCTGAGGATCCCTAATCTTTCCTAGAGTGGTTAAAATTTCTTTAAAGCATACAATGAGTCATGAAGAGGAGTGTCCCCAACAACTGACCAGGAGGAATTACACTAAAGCCCATTTTCAGAAGACAAGTCTAGAACAGTATGCACTCAAGTTCATCTGGACCAAGGTTCAGGGAAGTTTACAAGCAGCAGGGTGAGCTCAATGACAACGGAAACACATTTATTTATTTATTTACCAAGAACAACATTCCTTATCACTGTAAGGCAAGCCACAGCTCATCTTTCTACTAGCTAACAGAATACTTATGATCTGACATATCCCACCAACACAATCATTCTCTCCTTCCAGGTTCTAAATAGTCTCTTGACACATGCAATTTGCAGCGACATGGATGGAACTAGAAGGGATTATGCTCAGTGAAATAAGCCAGAAAGAAAGAGAAAAATATCAAATGGTTTCACTTATAACTGGAATATAGGGGAACCAAAGAAGAGAGAGACACTCAGCGAGGGAGGGGGAGGATAAGAGCACAAAACGGAGTGGAAGGGGACACAAGGGACCACGGTGATGGGTCATGGGTGAATTGGTGGTGGGTTACCCAAGGGGAATACAAAATGTAAAAGATATAAAAAACAAAAAGAGAGAAAATAAATAATAAATAGTCTCTTGATATTCCTATCATTTAAAAAAATCTGTAAACTGGGCCTCCCTGGTGGCACAGCTGTTAGGCGCTGTGCTGTGGAGCTGTCAGCAGCAGCAATGCGAGTTTTACGCCCAGCCAGGGAGATTCCCACATGACGCTGCAGACCTCTCCTACCTCGCCCGCTGTTCCCCTCAGCAGTGTGTTTCCATCGATCTGACTGTTCTGCTCCCAATTCTGTCTCTGGTGAACCCTCCCACCGCCCCACGCCTCTGGTCTGTACCCCAGCTTGTATGCATAAATAAATCAATCTTTAAAAAAAAATCTGTACATTGGAGTAGCAAAGGTTCTGTGGCTTCTATAATTTCTACTGTAGAATGCAATGATGTATTCTGTGCTCCTGAGTCAACCACATCAAGAGCTAGTCTACACTCTGACAAATAAAGGAACCTCACTGTATCTACAACTTTGTGTGACAAAATCTTAAGATTTTTTTCAGGAAGATACAAGTTGCAACTTTCCTATCTATTTTTCAACTCTGAGTTCCAACCTCTCCCCACTCCCTCTCCTTGGAAAAAATGCCTAATTCTTAATAGTGAGGGAGGAAAAAGGAATTTAAAACCTGCAAATTTAAAAATGACAAATTTCTACCCTTTGCTGAGAATCACAATACAAATTATCTCCCAGTTATTAAGGCACCACCCAATCTAAGAAACATTAATCCCAGGTGAGCTAAATCATGGTACACAAAAGAACCACACTTCAGGGCAGAGCGAGAAGGAGCGAGGGAGACAGAGAATATATAAGGAGGAATAACAAGCAACCGTAAAAGAAGGAGAAAGTAATAGGTGCAAATATTAACCAAGTGAGGTGGAAAACTAAAAACCCTTGTCCTCAGGAAAAGTAACCAGAACTACTGGGTTGCTGGAAAAGTCATAACGCATTTTTGCAACAGATGGCACCAGTTCATTTTTGGAAGTACTAGAGTCATTCGCATCTATGTTATAGCTGGTCACTTGAGAGTTGACAGTTTTAACTTCATTCTAAAAAAAAAAGGAGCAATTTGGTTCAGCTTTGGAAATTTACAACAAGTTGAAGATGGAAGACCAAACTCTGCATTTTCGCTGTATGTTATCCTTTTACTTCCGTAAAGGGAAGGATGTGTGTCAAGCTTGTGAAAAGTTGCATAAAGTTCACAGTTAAAATGCTCTATAAGAATGTCGGTGCCAACAATTGCTCACAAAATTCTGTGCTGGTGATTTTGATCTCAACGACGCGCATCAGTCAGGGAGGCCCACCTTGGTTGCTGAGGACAAAATAAAGGCATTGATGGAGTCAGCCCCATGTTACACTGCATGAGAGACCACAGGAGCATTGACTGTCCATCATTCAAGCATTCACGACCACCTGAAAAGGCTGGGATAAGCTCAATAATTGGGTTCCTCATGAATTCAAAGAGGTTCATTTGACGCTTATAAACATCTGTGATCTGCTCATTAAACATGAGGAAAATGATCCTTTTTTGAAGCAAATGATAACTGGTGATGAGAAGTGGATCGTTTATAACAATGTGGTACAGACGGTCTTGGTCCTGATTTGATGGTTCACCTCAAATGACATCAAAAGCAGACATTCCTCAAAGGAAGGTTACGCTCTCAGTGTGGTAGGATTTTACGGTGTCATGTTTTTCGAGTTCCTACCAAGGAACCAAACAATTTGAATGTGTACTGTCATCAACTGGACAGTTTGAACAAATCCATCATCCAGAAAGCTCCAGAGCTCCTTAATCGTAAAGGAGTTGTGTTCCATCACAATAAGGCAAGACCACACACAAGTTTGATCACTCATCAAAAATTACTGGAGCTTAGATGGGATGTGTTGCTATATCCACCATACTCGCCTGATCTTGTGCCGTCAGACATCCACTTGTTTTGCTCTCTTCCAAATACCCTGCATGGCATAACATTCAATTCAGATGAGGCTGTAAATCAGCACTTTGTTCAGCTTTTTGGCAATAAAAACAGGTCCTTCTATGAACAAAGAATGATGAAGCTCACTGAAAGATGGCAAAAAGTTATCGAATAAAACAGGCAACATATCAGATTGATCTTTGTTCTTTATATAAATAAATGACCTTTGAAAAACAGAAAAAAAAGTCATGACTTTTCCAACAACCCAATACATATACTACTCAGACAAGCAAGGTCAGTATGTGCCTGATTTGAAATCTAAAGCTAATTTAAGGGGATTTAAAAGGCTTACCATAGGACCTGTATTTGGAGGTGATGATTCTTCTGTGCATACAGACAAGACAGAGAGGGAAGGCATCTGGGAGATCAGATCAGAAGGGGGCAGGGTTGGCACCTCTGTGCCACTGTCCAAGTTCAAAGCTGGAAGTCCAAGAGCATGATGCCCATTGAGCTCACTGGCACTGCTTTGGGTGGAAGGCTTTAGGGAATTCTGGAACGTGCCACTGCGGAGGCAGGATGTGCTATGGAAAGTGCTCGCCAGCTTGGCTGTCTTCTCATTGCTGTCATCAGAGTCAAGTTTGGGGAAGGACAGGGATTTGATATTGCTTACTGCAGGGATGGGGGGGAGGGATACTTTGGAAGACAGCGACATCTTTTCACAGTTACCCAACTGTGGTAAGGTTATAAAACCATTGGGTTTGTGAAGAGGCTTGAAATCTAGGGTTGCCCGCTCCAGGGATGCCAGGACCTCCTCATCCTGTAACACAGACCCAGAGCCACCTCTGGGCAAGTTATTGTCCAATAACTGAGCCATAATGGGTCCAGTGGTTCCTACCAGAATATTTCTCAGCTCCTCCTTCTCATCAATAGTTTTTAACTCCAGATTATCAAATGGGTCTTCTTCACACTCAAAGTCAGCAGGATTGAAATCTGCCTTTGTGTGGGGTGGGCTGAGAACTTTCTGTTTGGTGGCACTGCTGCTGACCCGAGTTGGGGTGAGGATGCTGTTGTGCTGTAAGCTGGCAAGGATGGGGTTAATAGGAGGTGGCATTGTGGCGGTACTGTGAGTCTTGGAGAAGCTCATTTTGCTGTCACCCTCTGGGCCACTCTTAGAATTCACTTTAGCTTCTGCTTCCTCAGCCCTGCGCTCTGCTTCCCGCTGGGCTTCTTGAATTTTCTTAATATCTTCAGCCCACTCAATGGTCTTCTTTTCCAAGGAGAAGTCATACTGCAAAGATATGGCAGAAAAAGGAGGTATGAGTCCAAGTGGCTGCCTTTCCCCACCCACCTCACTCAATGCTGACACAAGAGAACTGGGCAAGGCAGCATTTAGTGTGTGGGATGATCCCTGCTTGGGAAAACTAAGGCTTCCCAGCTGCTTGTAGAGTTTAATCAAATTGTACACCCAGGTTATGCCTAGAAATTAACTAGAGGGGCCTCCCTGGTGGCCTAGTATAGCAAAAGCCCTCTACAAAGGCCCAAATTCGATCCCTGGCCGGGAGCTAGCCCAGCAGACCTCTCCTGTCTTGCCTGCTGCTCTCTTCAGCAGTGTATTTCAGTAAATCCATCTATTCTGCACCCCACTCTATCTCTAGTGAATCCTCTCACTCCCCCGCACCTCTGGCCTACACCTCAGTTCTTCTCTGCAAAAATAGACAAAATCTTTTTAAAAAATTAACTAGAAAGAGCTCCCACCACCTCTAACTCTACAAATGAAGCCCACAGTACCTAGTCACTTCCATTGCTTCTCTCTCCTCAGGCTACTTCCCTTTCCACAATTCTTCACTGGTGGCTCAGGCAGAGCTGAGCCATCTCCTCTATGATTCATCCCTGGCAGCCTGTTCTTTATTCCGAATTCTTAAATTGCATCTGTCTCTATCACTTGATGCTGAGCACATGTGACTACATTTGATTTAGCTTTAATCTTTCTCTAAATCTCCCCCAAAATATCACAGGCCTCTTTGGGATAACAATGAGGCTTTAGAAAGGACCCTCTTAGGGTCTCTATCATCTAGCACAATGCTCTGATCAGACAACAGTCCCTAACATTTAAGGGGCACTTGTTAGGTGCTTTGTGTGATTCTAAGGCACTTTTTATGTATTAAATCTCTATGTTTTCTCAACAACCCTTTAAAGTAAGTGCTTTTGTTATCTTCACCATACAAGGGCTATTATACTCAAGGTCATAAAGCTGTTAAGTGACAGAACCTGGATCTGAACTCAGGCAGCATGACTACAGGAATCATTTCATGGTACTTTTATAATACCTGAAAATATATCAATTTTCAAAAATTTCACTTACACACTTGAAAAAATACTCCCAATTACATAAAATTCACCTAAGACAGGCGGTGTGAGCATACACCCTAAAGCACTAAGCTAAACAACGTCTGTGTGTACTGGTCAAGGCTGAAGACACAGCTAGAGTTTAAAAGAGGGGGAGAGGAGGTGACAGAGAAAAGGCTCTAACAGCGTTTAGACCAGGAGAAACACAATAAAGTGCCTCTGGTCATCCCCAAAGCTTATCAGCTTCAAACAACACAAAAGAAGCCTAGAAATGCACATCCAGTATGTGGGTTCCAGAAAGAGAGCTGGGGCTCATGGTTCTCCTTTCTGCCATTAATGGGAACAGCGTGAAACAGCACTGAGAAAAATACTACTAACTGCAGAGGAAATCCAATTTTGCATCTGGTTTCCTCTCCAAAAACCAGGCTGTAATCAACTTCCCACTGCTTATAAGCCCAGCTTTCTTAAGTTTTACTCCCAAGAACAATTGGAAGTTAGAAAAATAAGACCGTTATTAAGTTTCAGTTTTTAATTACCAAAGCAACATAGAATACTGTAACATCAAAAAGGGCAGAAACATAATAATAAGAAAACTGTACTGAATGTACAATAATACATAACAGCATCTAACATTTATAGACCAAGAACCAAAGTAAGGATTATATATGCATTATTTGATTTCATCCTTAAAACAACCTTTAAAACTTATCCCTATTTTATAGATGACGGGGAAATGGAGACTTGAAGAGTTTAAGAAATCTGTACAACATTACACAGTTATTACATGTCAAGTCCAGCCTACAAATGAGTGACACCAGAACCTCCTCTAAACCATGATACTCAGAACCACCCTACAAATACCATGGCCACCACCACCAAAATCAAAGTTTTCTAGGCCCTGAGTGCAAGGGTTATACATGGCTGGCTCACTCTGATGAATTTTTAGCTGAAAAGTTGAGCTTTACCATCATGCATGGACAAATATGACCAAAAAAAACCGAAGCTTCAAGCTCTCTGTCTAGGACTCTAGGTCTGAGTCATCTCTGGATAGGGAGGGGACCAGCACCAACACCATAGCCCAATCCCCTATGGAGACCCCAGGCAAAGCTTAAGAAAGCTATGTGTAATTAGAGACCAAAACAACACTTCAGCTGTCCCACAAAGGAATGGAGCTCAGAGCCTTGTTATGGGTGCTATGAATACAGTGAGCACAGTACTCATGCACTTAGTGCTTCACACTGATCAAACAAACACAAAATTCCCACAAAGCCTAAAACAGCATCAATTTGAGATTCTAAACAAGTTTTCTGAATGAAACAATGAACCAATGAATGCTGTGAAAGAAGATGCAAGTGTTTTTAATCATACTGCTAAAAGTATCCTGCACATAGAAACACATTTGTTGTCACCAATTAAAAAGCCAGCAGGCAAACAGAACAAGATAAAACTTTATAAGGGAAATCTGTATCTCTTCTGGCCCATTAATGTCTCTACAAAAGAATCGGTAATATAAAATATATGGTGGTCAATGTCATTAGGAATTAGGAAAATGCACACCAAAACCACAAAATGAACCACTGCATACCCACAAAGATGACCCTTGAACACTACAGGTTTGAACTGTTTGAATCCACTTACAGGCATTTTTTTTTTCCCTGTCCACAAGCTAGCATTCAGGGGTTCAACCAACTTCAGAAGTTGGTTGGTTGAATTCAAGGATGTGGACCTGCACTATAAAGAGGGCTAACTATACTTATAATGGGATTTTCAACACAGCAGGGGTCAGCCCCTACATTGTTCAAGGGTTGACTAAACAATCAAAAAGACAGTTAACAAAAATTGGCAAAGATGTGGAACGTTCATGCAGCACTGACTGGGCTGTAAAATGGCCCAGTAACTTTGGAAAACAGTCTAGCAAATCCTCAAAGGATTAAACATAGTTACCATATGACAGAGCAATTCTACTAATTATATGCCCAGGAAAACTGAAATAACAGTCCATATAAAAACCTGTAGACAAATGTCTATAGCAGCATTATTCATAATAGCCAGTGGAAACCACCAAAATGTCCACCAACTGATGAATAAACAAAGTGAGGTATAGCAACACAATGGAATATTATTCAGTCATAAAAATGCACTAATCATTCACACAACATGGATAAACCTTGAAAACATTATGCTAAGTGTTATAATGCAGTCACAAGACTACATATTAAATTAGTCCATTTATATGGTATATCCAGAATAAATAAATCTATAGAAACAGAAAACAGATTTAGTGGCTGCCAGAGCTAGGGGGAGGGGAAAATAGGGAGTATCTGCTAATGGGCACTGGGTTTCTTTTGGAGGTAATGAAAATGTTCTGGAATGAGAGTAATAATGGCTATATACGATTCTGTGAATATACCCACTTAAAATATACAACTTAAAGGAGTGAATTTTATGGTATGTCAATTATATCTCAATAAAGCAGTTATCAGAAAAATGCGCCATCTGGACAGCAGTGAGGTTTGAGCCTTTCAAGTAATGTGAAACAGGGATTTATCATCTCACTTTATACTCTACGGGGGTCCCCGAGATACTCAGCCTAAAGGAATTCCTATTAGCAGCTTTAACAATAAATGAAAATGGATAGTGTTTACTCATACAGAATTGTACCCTGCTCCCCAAAAAAGAAATTGAAGTTCTCCCACTAAGATTACTCACTGCATACAGACTGGAAGATAAAATAAAGAATACTTTTTAGAGTAACATGCTACTTAGTACTACTTAGTGAATCTCCCAGAAACAAAACTTCTCTGCCAGAAAGTTCTATTTAAATATCTTAAGTCATAGGATGAAGTGCTTAAGTAGTGACGTTTTCTGATTTTTTAATGTGACTCCTCTAAACTATAAGCTCCTTAGAGACAGCATTTAAGGTATTATCCTTAGCCCTAGCAGAGCACCACTCAAAAGCAGGCATTCAATAAATGTGTACTGAAAAAAGGAAGTCACACAACATAGGGCTGCTTGCTGCTTTCAAGATGTCATGCTTGAGAGACTTAGTCCCGGGCCTTGAGGTTTGTTCTGTCTTCCTCCTGGTCCAAAGCCTTTCCCACAACCATACTGCACATTTAGGCCAAGAATACTCCTTGCTTGATCCCTCTTTGTATTTATTGTAGCCGGAGGTACTAGAGCAGTGCTCTATGTCATGCGCCTAGCGCTGTTCAATCCAGATGTCAGCTGGGACAGGAAGAATGACCCAGAATCCCAGAACAAACTGGGACCCAATGATCAATACAAGTTCTACTCAGTGAATATAGATTACAGCAAATTGAAGAAAGAAGATTCAGACTTCTAAATGAAATATTTCACTGTAAAGATGTTTAAAATGGTCTTCGAGAAGTCATATGCACAATTTTCCACTTAACCACAAAATATTCCCCTCTTAAATGCATGCAATCATGTTGGTATATTGTGCTGGGGCTTATACTGATTAATAAGTATCAAACTGGGGGGGGGTGCGCCAAGTAATTCTATACATTTATAGATAGCTTAGCTTTAAAGATGAGCAGGTTGAGAAAGAAGCTATTGAGGCGATGACATTCAAGCACAGTCTAAAAGAATAAACAGATTTTTAATAGGCAATTTTTAGTACTATAAGAGAAGAATATTCCAAGTGGAGATAATAGAGAAAAAGCATGGTACAGACAGGTAACATACACATTTTGTTCAGCAAATTGCTAGTAACCTAGTTTGGAGGTACATGGAGAAGATGATGAGTGCTTTGCCATAACCTGTCTAGTCTTGATTCAACAGGGATTGGTGAATCACTAAGCATTTTTACCAGGAATGTGGCAATTAAAACTTTAAGAATATAATTCTAGAAACTATGGAAAATAGAAAGAAAATGCTATAAGCAGAGGGGCTACTGCAATAGCCCAGGTAAAAAAAATAAGGATAAATTAGATGGCAGAGGTGAGACATGGCAGAAAGAAAAGTATTATCTAACTTGAGTGACTGAGAAGATAATGAGGAGATTTAACAGAAAGAAAAGAGGTGAATAAGCATATCAGATGGCAATGGGGATTTGTTTTGGACAAGGCACAGAATCCCAGGAATATATAATCTAACAGATTATATAAAATCAGTAATAAACATAAAACACATATAAACATCAGAGGCAGACACATGAGAACATAAAGACACAGAGTGAGCCAAACAGTACCAGGAAATACTGACAAAAAAAATTTTAAAAAGAAATACTGACGGATAGCAGAATGTTTTTTTTTTCTATTTCACTATACATCAAATTCTTACTCTTTATGTTTTTAGATACACTAAACTTTAACTAAAAATCACCACTTACCTGTACTTCTCTGACAACCTGCAAACAATCAGGCAAGGAGAAGCCAATAGGTAGACCAACTTTAGCTGGTGTTTTGAATTTGTCTCCTATCTTAAATGGGACATCATCAAGGTAATTGAAAGTCCCTACAATCAAAAATAAAGTAGAAAATATCAGCAAAGAACTTTATTATTTTGTTTTGCTATAATCTTATATAGATAGTAGATACACAATAATTTATGCTATCCTAAGACTAGAAGTTATTGAGTTCCTTCCCTGACTGGTTACCTTCTCCTGACCCTAGATCTCTAAGAGGAAATTATATTGATTTTATTAGGGTTTAATTTCAATTACAATAAACATAAAAGTCAAAATACCTAAGCACACACAGGCCTAAAAGTCTCCCCAACACCTCTGCCCTCAATTCCTATCACTTTCTGACTTACCTCACTAAGTCACAGAGATACTGTTTCTCAACCATGGATGTGGTCAAACCCACCTCAAAAATTCTATACCTGGCTGCTCTCTCTCTCAAGAATGTTTTTCCTTCAAATAGTCCCATCACTTATTTCTTCACCTTCATCAAGTCTTTGCTGAAAAGTCACTTTCTCAATGAAGCTTACCTATACCAACCTATTTAAAATTATTACACCCCGGGGCCTCCCTGGTGGCACAAGGAGTTAAGTCTCAGCACTATGAAGCTATCACAAGCCACTGCAGCATCAGTTCGATCCCCCACCAGGCAGCTGACCCACACATGGTGCAGCAGACCTCTCCTGCCTCACCCGCTGCTCCCCTCAGCAGTGTATTTCAGTCAATATGCCTGTTCAGCGCCCCACTCTGTCTCTGGTGAATCCTCTCACCACTCCCACAAGTCTGGCCTACATCCCAACTCTTATATGCATAAATAAATAAATCTTTAAGAAAATAAATTTACTATCCCCCTCAACACAGTTAATTCATGGTAACATCTGTATTTTCTCCCATAGCACTGATTACCTCTAATTCACCTATTAATTATATTTACTGAATGTCTTGCCCAAGAGAATATAAGTTCCTTGTGGGCAATTATTTATTTTATGCTCTGATGTAATCTCAAAACCTATAGCATTGCCTGGCACATGTTCAGCACTTAGTAAATACTGCTTAAGTGATGATCGAATCTCCATAAAAGAATCCCCTTGATTAGGATTTCTTTACTTTGAAACCAAACATTTTTTCATTAATACAGTTAATAATTACTTTAGAATTTTTTTAGACTACATTCTGGAACAAATAGTCAAGTAGCACTGTATTCATGAAAAAAAAAAAAAAAGGAAAGCCAGATGAGACTTTGGGAAAGGAATATGATTATCAGGAGACAAGTTATACATAACTGAACTGCTTAACGGTTCTCTGCCTATTATAACTGAACAATAAAAACCAGGTCATCATCATCAATCTATAGAGGTAAACAAAATGAGATGCCTACTGGCTAGAACTTTCACAAGCCATGACTCCAAATTGGACCACGTTTATTTTTTGGACCAGATTTATTTCATGGTCAATGAAACACAATGAATTTTGCTTTTTGAGTATCAGCAGCTAGTAAAACAAAGCTTACTTCTGGTCCTCAGAATACTGTATTTTTTTTGAGTGCTCATGGACAGAATAAGACAATTACACCACTTCCATGAACAGGACTCTCTCCCTTCTAAAAATTGCAATTTCAAGACTTATCAAGTTCAAGATATATTTGTGATTTTGTCAACATTCCTATTTCCTGAGCAAATATTGTTCCCCACACTTGAAAGTCTCCATCAGGAGTCCTCTACTCCCACACTTGAAGGGAGGGTTCTCTCTTTCCGTATTAACTTCTGGACAGAATTAAAACATTTTAACTACCTCTCAATTAGCAAATTAAACCCACAACTGAGTTCAATTTAATAATTTTCCTGAAGCATAACCATAATTATTAATATTAACATAATTATGCCCATGTTGGCCATATCTTTGATATGTGCTATTTTCTCAGCTGCCAATGCCTGTCACATCTCACCCTATTTGCCTGATCTACTATTCCTAGTCCTTTAAGAATGAGTTTAATTAAGAATGACTCCCTCTCAAATAGAAACCTAGTTTATACCACTGCCATGGGACTTACCACTTCCAACGGTCAATCGTTTGTTTCCTCCTAATTCCATCCCCCTAGGAGTTTGAGCAAGATTTGTAGCGTGCCTTAATAAAGGATAACTGTTTCTTATCTACCTCCCCCAAATTCAGCTTGTCTGGCAGATGAGATTTGTTCAAAAGTAAAGAATAACGAAGACATAGTTTTATGCTTCTTTTAACTCTCACCCCCACACTAACTCACATCATAATTACTATTGATAAAATACAAGATGGTTTACCTGAAATGACAAAGCTAATCATGAAAATGATTTAACAGAGCACTACTACAAGATGTAAACACATTTCTAATATTACAGACAGAGTTGCAAAAATGTACCAGGTACCAAAAAAAAAAAAAAAAAGGTAAAGTATCAGGTACTACTACAGCTTGCCAACAAAACTAAGTGTTGGTTACAATACTATAACTCTCTGGCACTTACAAAATACTTTATAGACATTGAAAGCAACGTTGTTTTAAATTTTTAAAAAATGTATCTATCTGTCTGCCATGAAAACTGGTTCTCAAATGTTAATGAAAGATTCTAACATTAGCTGGTACCCTGACAAATTGAAAGCAAAGCTAAAATTAGCATTTTCTAAAAATCATTTAAAGGATTTGCAGTCACAATCACAAAATTCTTATTTAAAAAATTGTAAGTTTTCATTCAAAGTAGAATCATTAATTATAACACTTTCTTAAGAAATACTTCCTACTTAAAAGCAGATGATACACAAATATAAGAAAACCTACCCACTTTAAAACTATTTTAGAATACTGGGCCTCCCTGGTCCCGCAGCGGTTGGGCACTGTGCTATGGAGCTGTCGCGGTGGTGACACGAGTTCGACCCCAGGCAGGGAAGATTCCCACATGGTGTGGCAGACCTCTCCTGCCTTGCCCACTGCTCCCCTCAGCACTGTATTTCCGTCAGTCTGACTGTTCTGCTCCCCACTCTGTCTCTGGTGAACCCTCTCGCCACCCCATGTCTCTGGTCTGTACCCCAACTTGTATGCATAAATAAATAAATCTTTAAAAAAAGATTTATTTTTAAAAACTATTTTAGAATACTAAAATTCTCTCTAATGGCTATTTCTACTGTTAAGTTGTAGCTGGGAAATGGGGAGGGGAAAAAGTATCTACAAAAAAAGGTACTGTTCTTAAGATATATGAGTTGAATAAGAATATCTTTCATGAAAGGTATTTTGATTCCCTGCCAACCTTTCAGCCAGGTAACTATAACAGTGTTGTACATACTAATGATTTATAGTCTCAATATGGAACTGGGTCCTGGCTTAGAGACAAGAGTATCACCTAGAAAACCTCTAAACAACTATTTCTTCCCCTTCATTAGCACAAGTTACAGATATCTGCTTTAAGAAGCAGTTTCATTTCACTAAAAAAGTCAATGCCAAGGTGATTTAGCACATCCCCTAACCTTCTGTCTTAGTTCTTTAAACTTAGTTAACAGGAAATAAGCAGTTGAGTAATTACTGAGAGGAGGTGTTAGGAACAAAGAACTAAAAAGTATTTACAGAGGTGGCAACAGCAAAAAAAAAAAAAAAAAACCATCTTTAGCATAAAAGAAAGAGTCTATCATAACAAGAAGAGTTAATGACGCTGCCAGGAGTATAATTTTTGCAAATATAACTACCCTTCAGAAATACTCATTTTTATCTAATATACTAAAATATTTAAAGATAGTGACCTCTTGTTTCTCTACACATTTTATTTTTTAAATAGTCATTAAGAACTTAATTAACTAGAAGATGCAGAGAATTAAGCAGTGTGGCTAACAACTGTTTGGTTCACTTAAAATATTTCTTAGTGTCAGTCTTAATTACTGAAAATCTTTCATCTTCCCAAATTCAATTTAAAAAATAAATTAAGTGCATCTCTGATTACTGTGGTCATTCCTTGAAGCAAGATTCTGCACATCCCTTTAAGTTATGCCATGGTGGAAGAGGCTGAGATGAATGTGTAATGACTTTGGATGAATTATGGGATGGCTTCATTCTGTTTTTTTTCTTCTAAATTGCTGATATGTTTATGATTTTGTGACATGCCTGTTTTTCTGAAAAGGGGACAATTCAAGAAGAGAGAGTCCTACCAAAGGATAGCAATTGGATTGTGCTTACTTCAGGTTTTAACATGAATTCAAATTATGGATTCAAACTGAACTTTTTGAAAAAGAATAGCACAAATAAATCTTTTAAGTGAAAAACTCTAATTCCATGGTTGGGTATCATTACTTTAAAACCCTTAAGTGAAGTAACCCTTGCAACATTAAGTAAACAGACATACACTTATAAATAGATATAAATATATGGATATCTAATAAACGTGAATCACAAAGTTACACTCTTAACAACAAAACTACAAAAATACACCACATATGGCATTTAACCAGAAATAAGGCACATAAACAAGCCAGATGTAATCCATCATCAGAGAGGAACCAGTAATCAGTAATCAAACACAAACCAAGGGATAGTCAAGATACTAGAATTTTCAAAAAACTTTAAAATAACCATAAAAGGACTATACTAATGAAAAAGATGGAAATGTGTCAACAGAGGGGAATTTCAACAGAGGGAAACAAAGAAAAACAGAACTACTAGAAATGAAAAATGCAGTATCAGAAAAAAATTTTTGATACTTCACAAACCAAGCTATGCTAATCAGAAGATAAGACTCAGCAGATCAGAGTCAGACAACCTTAAGTCAGGTCAAAAGAAACCAACCAAACTGAAACACAGAGAAAAAAATGACATAGCACCTTAAGAGATCTCTGGAATAGGGCCTCCCTGGTGGCAAAAGGGGTACGGTCTCAGTACTATGAAGCTATCAGCACCCACTGCAGCACAAGTTTGAACCCCGGCCAGGGAGCTTCCCACATGGCACAGCAGACTTCACCTGTTCTGCTCCCCACTCTGTCTATGGTGAATCCTCTCACCCTCCCACCACCACATGTCTGACCTACACCCCAGCTCTTGTATACATAAATAAATAAATCTTTAAAAAAGAGAGATAGAGTGATTTCTTGAATATTATCAGTCTAATACATATGGATTAAGAAACAAGATGGGGGGGGGAGAATAAGATAACAGAGAAATGATAATGGCTGGGAATTTTCCAAAAGTGGTAAAACATCAACCCACAGAAATATAAGTAATTCCAAGGAGGATACAAAATATATACACACACACACACACATAAATATATATCATACCAAGACACATCATAGTCAAAATACTGAAAACAAAAGATAAAGAGAAAATCATGAAAAGGGAGGAGGGATGAAATAGGTGGCATATTACATACAGGAAAATAATATAAAATGATGGTCAACTTCACTACATTACACTATAAAGGAGTAACAGATCAAGTATCAAAACAATCTAAAATAAAACACCTTTTGGGCCTCCCTGGTGGCGCAGCGGTTAAGCGCTGCGCTGTGGAGATGTTGGCAGTGGCGACACGAGTTCGACGCCCGGCCAGGGAGAATCCCACATGGTGCGGCAGACCTCTCCTGCCTCGCCTGCTGCTCCCTCAGCAGTGTATTTCTGATCTGCCTGTTCTGCTACCCGCTCTGTCTCTGGTGAACCCTCTTGCTGCCCCACGCCTTTGGCCTGTACCCCAGCTTGTATGTAGAAATAAAAAATAAATTTTAAAAAATTTGTTTAAAAAAATAATAATAAAACACCTTTTTCTATTACTTGGCAGAAAAGTATTCCAAATCTTACTAGAAATTAAACCAAGGACAAAATGAACCCCTTTAAAAGTTAAATGAGTGATCATAAATGGAGTCGCCTGCTAGTCAAAGAAGGGTATTTAGTTTTATTAAATCCTATTATTTAAAGAAATGTTTTAAGAAGAGAAAATTTTAAGAAAAATACATTTTAAATGAAGAAAATTCTAAAGTAAAGAAAATAAACTTTAAAAATAAAATTTTAAATAAAGAAAAAAAACACTAAAATATTCTACTAGGCCTCCCAGGTGGTCTAGAGGTTGTCTCAATACTACCACCACTATGGCCTGAGTTCGATCCTCAGCCAGGGAGCTAACCCACATATGGCACCGCAGTCCTGTCCTGTCTCACCCACTGCTCCCCTTAGCAGTGTAGTTCAGTAAATATGCCTGTTCTGTTCCCCACTCTGTCTCTGATGAATCCTCTCATACTCTGCACCTCTGGCCTACACCCCAGTTCTTCTACACATAAATAGATCTTTAAAAAAAAACTTCTATTATACTCTTTTTTTCCAGGTGTTATAAAAAGTAATGAGTTTACTTATTGAAACATTTTTTAAGTCCTTTAAAAGTCACTTCTGAAGGGGACATCCCTAGTGGCCTAGGGGTTAAATGTCAGCACTATCACTACGAGATGGTCCACCTCCAGAGATGATCCACCTCCACCGCAGGCAGCCTGAGTTGGTAGCCTAAGTTCTATCCCCACCAGGGAGCTAACACACATATGGCCCAGCAGACCTCTCCTGTCTCACCAGCTGCTCCTCTTAGCAATGTATTTCAGTACATCTGCCTGCTCTGTTTCCCACTCCGTCTCTGCTGAATCCTCTGCACCTCTGGCCTAGACACCAGTTCTACGCAAAAATAAACCCTTTCTAAAAGTCACTTCAGAGAAATAACCTTTTTCTTAGATGAAACAAATGGAAAATGAAGAGGACTGACCTTTTTATTTAATGCATACAAGCTGGGGTATAGACCAGAGGTGTGAGGTGGTAAGAGGGTTCACCAGAGACAGAGTGGAGAGCAGAACAGGCAGATCGACTGAAGTACACTGCTGAGGGGAGCAGCAGGCACAACAGGAGAGGTCTGCTGCGCCCATGTGGGAATCTCCCGGGCCGGGTATCTAACTTGTGCGCTGCAGTGCTTCCAGTCAGCTTCATAGTGCTGTGCTTAACCTGTTGCACCACCAGGGAGGCCCCAGGACTGACCTTTTAAAAGAACAAACTCCAAGAAAAGTCTGATTTAAACTGAGTCAAGGGTCTGCAGTATACATAGGCTGATATTTTTAAATATCTTTAAAAAGTAACTTTCTATCTCTTATTCTATTACCTAGAAATCTGTGGTCATTAACGACATAAGAATCAATTCAACTTCAGTTGAAAAGAATGAACTTGAAGGTAAAGCAAATACTAATCATAAGAGAGCAGAGTATAAGATCTAGTCAGCCCAAATAAGTAAACAGAAAAAGAAGCATTTTAATATCCAGTCATGAGGGTGAGTATTACCTCCCTGCCCACACTCCAAATGCCCTAAAGAATTACACACACATCCCCTTTCTAATCCCAACAAATCATTTAATTTAGGGGGAAGGAATCCACAGGGTCATAAACTAGGCTGTGTTAACATATACTCCCTTGTAGACCAATAGATACAACGTCTCTAGTTTTATGATGCTAGCCACCTAAAATGAAAGATCGACTAGCAAGCATCAGCATAACTGTGGTGGCCATTTTTGGCCTGTGCACTCTATGCAAGTAGGCCAAGAAAGCAAGTCTATAAACAGAAGAATAAGAATGGAGCACCCCCAACGAGAAAAGCAGTGAGGAAAGGCTATACAGCTTCCTGAGAAATGGAGGGAATTGTAGCCTTAGTTTCCTGGCTTTCTAGTTTCAGCCTTGAAAGGCCAGGAATTCATGCATGCCCACAAGATTGCCTATTAAGTATTCGCCACTTATTCCTTAAACTACTACACACCTAAAAATAAGATCCTGTACTCTAAAAACCCAACAAAAGCCACTGTAATTCAAGCAGAAACTTAGCAAATAGAGTTCTTTTAAGGAAAAGAAAGCAAAAAGAAAATCTTTACCTCAAATTTTACTCAGAGAAATATTTCTCTTAATAAAATTTTGGTTAGGAAAGTAAAGAGATGAAGGAAGTTCTAAAAATCAAGTCTTTATTGTTTAGCTAACTTCATTCAGTATTATAATCTCTCTGGATTGTTTAACTAGAGTCCAACCTGGAGTCCAACTTATTTTCACTCCAATCAAAAAGGAGTTCCCAATGATTCAAAATAGAAAGCTTATCATTAAAAACAAGATCATATATTTAAATTTTTCATTTTTGCTATTTTCTCTCCTTTAGGCTTTTCCTCTATCCTTGTATCTGTTCTCTCTTTCCCCTTGAAAAAGTGATCAAGAGGCAACTTGAGATCTGCCTCTCTACCATAATGTGAATACTTTGAAACCATAATAATCATTAAACCTCAATTGGAGCTAACTTACCCAGAAGAACTTATGCCTGATCTGTTATATATATTGTAAATTCCAGAGATGAAAGACTTAACTCAAAAGGGATTTAAAAAACATAAGCAAATGTATTATGTTGTTTTTTGTTTTTGTTTTCATTTTTGGACAATGGCAATTTAAAAGTTTAAAGCTGCTATATAAAGCACAAGCAAGTTAAAAACCACCCTGACTCAGCTGAGTGACACTATGAAGCAACCACTTATAGATCAGAATACAGCAACCACCACTACATGGTCTAGCAAAGCATTCTAACAATGACATGATTTTTTTAAATGGAAAATCATTTTTAAAGCAATGGCATTTGGATATTCCTCATGTTTAAATTCATATCTTCTGTAAGAAAAGAGGGTCTAAAGTTTTAACATTTTAGGTACCTCCATTCCTCCCCAAACAGAGATAATGAAGTTTATTAATAATATTCCATTTTGGAAGGGCATGTCTTAGAAAAAGTTAATAAAATATTTAGTTTCAAATACAAACTGTGATTACTACTACTGATGTTTCTATAATATATTGATCAAGGTTTACTTCCTTTATTTGCGGAGTAAGAGAACTAAGCCAAAATATTATTAAGTGTTAAAGGTTTAGAATTTTTCACACCAGACCTATAACCGGCAACAAGAAAGGGAATAGCAACTACTTCAAAATACCGCTGAAGAACAACAAAATGAGGCAGGGTCCCTTATCCACTTCTGGTAGTTTCAAATACAGTCTCAACAAAGATGCTAAAATTTAATCCATGTAAAGATATGTTTCAATTATCTACAGTCCTTTGGAGTGTATATGCTGCATTACTGACTTTTTCATTCTCAAACTGTTCATTTAAAATAAACAAAAAAGAGCACTTACTTAATGCTAAGTGATTTCAAATTCTGCAATCAAACAATACCTTAAACCACACTATTTATGCTCTACTTACCATGAAAATCTGCACCCAACTTCTTAGAAGCCATTTAGAACCTGAAAAACAAAGAAATATTTCTTAGAAATATAATATAAACAAATAACTAAGAGGACATAAGCAGCCTCCCTGGTGGCACAACGGGTTAAGTTTCAGCCTATGAAGCTATCCACAGCCACTGTGGCACGATTTGGATCCCCGGCCAGGGAGATTCTCACATAGCGCAGCAGACCTCTCCTGCCTCGCCCGCTGCTCCCCTCAGCAGTGTATTTCAGTCAATCCACGTATTCTGCTCCCCACTCTGTCTCTGGTGAAATCCTCTTACCACCCCACACCTTTGGCCTACACCCAAGCTTGTATGCATAAATAAATAAATCTTTAAAAAAAAAAAAAAAGGACATAAGCAAACAGTTACAAGAAAACTACCAAAAAAACCCAAGACCAACGGTTTTGAACTGATAAAGTCCTCAAACTTTTTGATATTCAAGTCCCCCCCACCCAAAAAAAAAAACAAAACAGAAGAAAGGGAGAGAAATTACTTTTCTAGAGAAAGACAGTTCTGAAATGTGCATGTTTGGGAAAATATATGTATTTAAAAATATATGTATTTAACCACTGATCAATATATGTGCGAACTATCAAAAGAAAAAATTCCTAACTACATTACCTTCCTGATAGTAACTACAAATATGTTAACAGATTGGCCCAGGAGTTAAGTCTCAGTGCTATCACTGCTACAGCCTGAGTTCAAGGCACAGCAGATCTCTCCTGTCTCCCCGGTTGCTCTCCACAGCAGCGTATTTCAGTAAATCTGTCTGTTCTGCTCCCCGCTCTATTTCTGGTGAACTTTCTTATTCCTCACACCTCTGGCCTACACCCCAGTTCTATGCAAAATAATTATTTTTTTAAAAGTTAACAGATTGGCCTCCCTGGTGGCACAAGTAGTTAAGTCTCAGCAGTACGAAGCTATCTGCAGCCACTTAAGCATGGGTTCAATCCCAGGCCAGGGAACTTCCCACATGGTACAGCAGACCTCTCGTCTCACCTGCTGCTCCCCTGAGCAGTGTATTTCAGTCAGTCCACCTGTTCTGCTCCCCACTCTGTCTCTAGTGAATCCTCTCACCCCCCAAACCTTTGGCCTACACCCCAGGTCTAGTATGCATAAATAAACAAAAATAAATCTTAATAAAAAAAGAGACCATTCACTGACAATTAATTATGAGTTAAGACAAACTGCTGAAGTGGGGGAACAAATGACACTATCTTTTGTACTGTTCTAATTTTGTACAAAATTCAGAAAACGAACCCTGCCCCCCAAAAAGTCACCCCCATAGCTTAAGATTATCTTAGCATTTTCAGCCCCTATAGAAGTAGATACAAAGTCTTTTCTTACACAATAATCTGAACTCTTTAACCTAAAAGTTTATCTCCCTGGATATAATGTTTATACCTCTAACTTATCAAAGACATAAATAGGGAAAAAAATAAGGTTAACTATATAAATTTATGGTACGGTATGTATTAGACTGCATCACAGTATATCATTTACAGTACTGAAAATGATAATTTTATAATGAATTTTTTAAAGTATAATGCACTCATCTCATAAAAACTACTCAAGTAATACTGAAATCTGCACAAGAATTTTTTTGATACACTGACAAGCTTATTTTGAATTTTACATGGAAAGGCAAAGGAACTAAAATAGCAACAATCTTGAAAAAGAACAGCTGGAAACCTTACCATCTGACTTCATATTGACAGTATTAATTGACAGTGACATGATAATATAGAGAACCCTAAAAACTCCACAGAAAAACTAATCAAAATAATCAACCAGTTTAGTAAGTAGCAGAATACAAAATCAATACACAAAAAAACAGTAGCCTTCCTATATACAATCTGAAGAAGAAATTAAGAAAACCATCCCTTCTATAATTGAGACAAAAAAAAATCAAATATTTGGAAATGAATCTAACAAAAGAGGTGACGGACCTATACAAAGAAAATTACAGGGCCTCCCTGGTGGTGCAGTGGTTAAGCACTGCGCTGTGGAGCTGTTGGCAGCAGCGACATGTGAGTTCGACACCCCAGCTGGGGAAGATTCCCACATGGTGCAGCAGACCTCTCCTGCCTCACCGCCAGCTGCTCCCCTCAGCAGTGTGTTTCCGTTGATCTGCCTGTTCTGCTCCCCACTCTGTCTCTGGTGAACCCTCTCGCCACTCCACACCTCTGGCCTATACCCCAGTTTGTATGCATAAATAAATAAATCTTTAAAAAGAATTATAAAACACTGTTAAAAGAAATAGAAAACAAAGAAATGGAAAGACATCCCCTACGCATGGATTGGAAGAATTAACATTATCAAAATGGCCATGCTACCAAAAGCAATTTACAGATTCAAAGCTATTCCAATAAAAATCTCAATGATATTCTTCAAAGAAATAGAACAAATATTGATGAAATTCATATGGAGCCACAAAAAAACCTCAATAGCCAAAGTTCTGACTAAAACCAAGGAGAATGGAGGTATAATGCTCCCAGACTTAAACTTGTACTACAAAGCCATAATAATTAAAACAGTATGATACTAGAACAAAAACAGACACACAGATAAATGGAACCAAACAGAAAGCCCAGATATAAAGCCACACACGAGCAACTAATCTTGACAAAGGAGCAAAGAATATGCAACGGTATAAGGACAGTTTGTTCAATAAATGGTGCTGGGAAAACAATAAACAAAAGAATGAAACTAGACCACTATGCACAAATATCAACTCAAAATGGAAAAAAGTACTGAACATAACCTGAAATCATAAAATATACAGAAGAAAATATAGGTGAAACACTACATGGCATACATCTCAGTAACATCTTTAAAGACTCATATCCCAAAGCAAAAAAAGTGAAGGAAAAGATAAACAACTGGGATTACATCAAACTAAATTCTTTTGCTTCTGTATAGCAAAAGAGACCCTACTGACTGGGAGAAAATTTTTGCTCTCCATACAACTGATAGGGACTGATCACAAAAATCTACAAAGAGCTCACACAACTCAACAAAAACAATCCAGTCAAAAAATGGGCAGAAGAACTCACAAGACATTTCTCCAAAGAGGAAATGCAAATGGCCAACGGGTATATGAAAAAATGTTCAACATCCCTCATAATCAGGGAAATGCAAATCAAAACCACAATAAGATACCACCTTACATCAGTGGAAATGGCACATATTAAAAAAACTAGCAACAACAAATGATGGCAAGGATGTGGTGAAAAAGGAACTCTCCCTACACCTCTGGTGGGAATGCAAACTGGTCCAACCACTATGGAAAGTTGTGTGGAGGTTCCTTAGTCTACTAAAAATGGAGCTACCATATGACCCAGCAATTCCACTCCTAGGGATCTACGAGGACACAAAAACATTAATTCAAAAGGATATCTGCTTCCCTATGTTTACTGCAGTTCTATTTATAATAGGTAAGACTTGGAAACAATCCAAATACCCAAAAATAAATTCTAGATCAAGAAGATGTTATATACACAATGGAATACTATTCAGCAATAAAAAAAAGATAAACTAATGCCATTCGCAGCAACAGGGATGGAACTAGAAAGGATTACGCTCAGTGAAATAAGTCAGAAGGAGAAAGAAAAACATTGATGGTTTCACTTAGAGGAGGAATATAGGGTGACCAAATAAGGGATCAGGAGAAAAAATTTAAAAAAACACAACAAAACAAAACAAAAATAAACTGACTATAAATCACAGACATTCTGCAGGGGAGGGGGAGGGAGAGGGAACAAAATGAGGGCAGGAAGAACACAAAAGGACTATGGTGATGGTGCACGGGTGAACTGGTGGTGGAAATTCTAGAGGGATTACACCTGGGAAAAGAAAGCAAACACTGTATAAAAATGAACAATGATGTAAAATATATTAAAAAGTGCGGAATGGTGCAAAGATTCCAATAGAACAGAATCCTCAAACAGATCCAACACAGTCAGCTGATTATTTTTTTTAATATTTTTATTTATTTATGCATACAAGAACTAGGTTGTAGGCCATAGGTGTGGCAGGGTGGGGTGAGAGGGGAAGCAGAAGAGGCAGATCTACTGAAATACATGGCTGATGGGAGCAGCAGGTAAAACAAGAGAGGCCTGCTGCACCATGTGGATTAGCTCCCTGGCCAGGGATCAAACTCATGCAGCAGTGGCTGGTGATAGCTTGATAGCACTGAAACTTTAACCCCTGCACAACCAGGGAGGACCATCAGCTGATTTTCAACATAGGAGGAAAGCAAATGAAAGGGAAAAGAAGTTAGTTTTCTTAACAAGTGGTGCCAGACATTCATATGCTAAAATTAAACTTCAAATCATATTTTGCACCATATATAAAAATTAATGGCAGGGGGAGGGGAGGCTGCGGTAAGGAAATTACAGATAAGTGGCACAGGGGTGCCACTTATTTTTGGGGTGATGAAGATGTGAAAAGTGATTGTGATGATGACTAAACAATTCTGGGAATATAGTAAAAGTCACTAGACTGTATACTTTAAATAGGTGAATTTTATGTGGCATACTAATACAGCAAAATAATACTGGGTGAATCTCAAATGCATCATAGTAAGTGGAAAAAACAGACTCAAAAGATTACATATTATATATTTTCCATTTATGATATTCTGGAATAGGCAAACTACAAGGATACAAAAGCAATCCAGCTACCAGGGACTGACAGTGGAACAAGGAAGTAACTATAAAAAGGAACATAGGGACTTTTTGAGGGTGATGGGAACGATTCCATATTTGACTATACTACTCGTAACATGCCTGTATGCACTTGTTACAATTCACATAATTAAGAGCTAAAAAAGTAAAAATTTTACTATATCTTAACTATACCTCAATTTTAAAGTATGTCTATTACACTGAAATGAGATAAAATAATTTCATAATACCAATATTTTGACCTAACTTAGAAAATTTTTATTTTTAAAATGCCACAATTAAAAAATAACAAGTTATAGAGCTGTACCGAATCTCACTAGTATGCTTTCTAACTAATGACAAGAGTTTTCTACAATGATAGGCGATTTCTAACAATGGTTTTCTTCCCAATTTAAAAGCAAAAAATTGTGTAAAATTAAATTGGTTTATCTATCTCTCCTTAGCTTAAGTTCTTTTAGAAATAAAGAATGAAAAGTTACAAAATGCAAGTTTAAATAACTATTTTAATACTATGTCTTTTTTTTTTTTAATACATACAAGCTGGGGTACAGGCCAGAGGCATGGGGCGGCAAGAGGGTTCACCAGAGACAGAGTGGGGAGCAGAACAGGCAGATCAGAAACACACTGCTGAGGGGAGCAGCGGGCGAGGCAGGAGAGGTCTGCCGCACCATGTGGGATTCTCCCCGGCCAGGTGTCAATGCTGCCGACAGCTCCACAGCGCAGCGCTCAACCACTGCGCCACCGGGGAGGCCCCTATTTTAATACTATGTCTTTAATTGATAAAATTCTTCTAAACTTAGCAGACAGACAATGATAGAACAGTTTCTTAAATGGAGTCACCATGGCTAGCAGGTGCAGAATTTCTTTATGGAGTGATGAAAATGTTCTAAATTGATTGTTGTGATGATCCCAAAACTCGGTGAGTATACTAAATACTTCTGAATGTATTCTTAAATTCTGTGCATAATATCAATAAAGCTATAACAAAAAAATTTTTAATTTGATAAGTTGTGCAAATCAAGGAATATTTGGGTATAGAGGAAGGAGAAGAAAAATGAGAAAAAATCATTTTCATTATGGTTATTATGAGTGAAATAACTAATAATTTTACTTTATAAATGTATAAATTTATTACTTTTATAAACTGTAGGATAAATTTACTCTATTTTTTTTTTAAAGATTTACTTATTTATTCATACAAGCTGGGTACAGACCAGAGGTGTGGGTGGCAAGAGAGTTCACCAGAGACAGAGCGGGGGAGCAGAACAGGCAGATGGCCAGAAATACACTGCTGAATGGAGGAACAGGCGAGGCAGGAGAGATCTGCAGCACCATGTGGGAATCGCCATGGCCAGGCATCGAACGGGCATCGAATTTGTGTCGAAGCTGCCGACAGCACCACAGTGCAGCGCTTAACCGCTGGGCCACCAGGGAGGCAAAAATTTACTCTCTTTAGTGGGGGGGAGAAGAGGGGAATGCAGCTACCAAATTCGGAAAACAAACTACTTCTGACCATTCCTGATTCCAACTGACCCACAGCCATTTCATAGAGGCATTCCCCTAGTTCATTTTACATACCAACTTATCTGTCGCACATTTGATAGAATGTCATACCATATTATCAGTAAGAGGCATATATTTTTCCCAATGTCCATGACCCCAGAAGTGTACGTCTCCCCACAGTAAGGCCTACTAGTCAATAAGTGTCATTAACAAAGTGACAACAGAAACAATTATTATGCTATTTCCATTACTCACAAAAAGGCACTGGCTAGCTAACTGCTATGGAATTAACCACAACATTGAGTAGAAGACAAAGGTTATTCCCAAACCAAAAATGAAGTAAGAAATCTTACATTAAAAAAAAGCAAATATTCTTAGATTTTAAAAGAAACAAGTCATGTTTTAAAATCTGTGAAAAGGAAAAAAAAAACAGAAATATGTAACAAATATTTAATATATATAACAAATATATAACAAAAATTTTAAAGGTTTATGAAAATGAAGTATTCTAGTTGATATTCTAGTTAATGGAAAGTTAAAATTATAGAGTATGTGGATCATCAATTTTCAAAGAATCAACTAACCATACTGAGAATGATATAACCTTTTTATATGTGAAGTCAATTCACTGGTTCACAGGCATCAGGATCATCATAATTGGCATAAACCACAATACACTGAGATTTCTAAAACTCAGAAGTAAGATTCTTGGCAGCCATCCCACAAAGACACATACCAAAAATGTGTTTTTCTAAATCTCTGCTGGGAAAGAAACAGAAGTTAAGAGCATCAAGTAACAAAAGGTGTATGTTCACAGTTGCAAAAAAATAGCCATTTTCATCTTTGTATTCCTAGTATTTATTGATACTCAGAGATAGCTATTTGAAGAAGCAGCTGTTTTTAAGAGGCAAAAGACTTAGGAGTAGCTGCTTGAGCCTCCAGGTTTAACAGATAATTTTGCAAACAAACCAACATCTGGAATGTTTTTTAAAGAAGTTTCATCCAAATGATAACAGCTTCTGAATGACTTTTTAAAAAAGGATTGACCAGGGCCTCCCTGGTGGCGCAATGGGCTAAGTCTCGGCCTCTGAAGCTGTCTACAGCCCAGGAAGAATGAGTTCCATCCCCGGCCAAGGAGCTTCCCACATGGCACAGCAGACCTCTCCTGTCTCACCCACTGCTCCCCTCAGCAATGTATTTCAGTAGATCTGCCTGTTGCGCTCCCCACTCTGTCTCTGGTGAATTCTCTCACCCCCCACTGCCACACCTTTGGCCTACACCCCAGTTTGTAGGCATAAATAAATAAAAAAATAAAAATAAAAAGGCTTGACCAAAAAGACAACTCAGAATGAGAGGAAATATTTGCAGACCCTATATTTGAGAAGGGACTAATATCTGGAATATATAAAGATCTACACAACTCAAAAGACCAGTAACCCAAACAGAAAATGGGCAAAAGGATTTGAAGAGTCAATTCTCAGGAAGATATAAAAAAGACCAAGATGCAAATGAGGTCTTCAACATCATTATTCATTAGTCAGGGAAATGCAAATCAAGAATCCCTATCTTAGGACCTCCCTGGTGGTGCAGGGGTTAAAGTCTCAGCACTATCAAGCTATCCCTAGTTACTGCTGCATGAGTTGGATCCCCAGCCAGGGAGCTAACCCACATGGCACAGCAGACCTTTCCTGTCTGCTGCTATCTTGAAACAAGGTCCAGAGATAGCAAAGGGCAATTATATGAATGGTCCCATATTCTTCCCTTTCTCGTATCATCAATAAATTACTAGTACATGAAATTAAACGCCACAAAGAGCTTCCTAATATATAATAGCAATTTAATATCTCAGCAAGCCATTATAAGACCTGAAATCAGGAATTTCGCAATACAAAATAATTCAGGAAATTCTCCAAAGTACAGGAAAATGATGGTTTTGACAATCACCACTTTCAATTCTGAAAAAGTTAATAGTCACAGGTTAACTACTATTAGTACATCAATATGACAATATACTAAATTCATGAGAAAAAAGTTTCTTTTCTCTCAGGTCTCAAGAGACATTAAGGGACCTCAGTGACACTGACATACCACAAATCTATAGCAGTAAACAAAATGAAGGAAAATATCCATGTTTCTAAATTAAATATTCAGTATTCAAGATAAGTGACAGTATCATCTATTATATACAGTAACTTTAAAATTTTACCAACAAATATAAAAGCATTTAATCCTTTGTTTGATTTTAGTAATTCATGAAACCCAGAAATCTAGAAACCATTTACCTGTATCATATATAAAATAATAACTACAAATGAATCTGATTATCCAAAAAACAAAAACATACTTCTGCATATTGCCTGAAATGTAGAAAGGAATCAACTAAGGCTGGTGAATTGAATATAACCTGCCAAGACTACACCATTTTTCAAGTACTCTACCTACCAGTTAACTGGTATACCTATGAAGATTTTTTTTTTTATTTGAACAATATTAAATCTTAATTTTCATGAGTAAAGAATGTGGCTGTGAACACTGAACTGAGTTTATGAGATCTTACTCTCATTCTGTTTTAAGACTGAAAATTATCCAGAAAAACAATTTTCAGAGTATCTCACTGCCCAGGAGCTCTGTATTTGCAAAACTATGTCCCCTTATATTGGCTGCTGCACATCAGCATATTTGGCCAAAGATGGAAGGTCAATAGCAGGGTCAACAGTATACTGATTCGTTCTGAGGAACATCTCAATAGCTCCAGTAAGCTTTTCTTTATGCGCTTTTTCCTTCTTTCAATTCAGCTAGAATATTGCTTATTCAGTCAGATATCCTGATTATCACTGTTTTATGGAAAGTAAAAAGAAAAATCTAATTTTGAGTCACTAACCTACAGAAACAAATCTTGACATTTTGGAAAAGAGGGGGGTATGTTCTTTATATGGAAATGGAAACAAATAAGACATAGTCTTCTAACAGTGGTTTATATTTGGGTTATAGGATTACATGTGGGCTTCTGTTTTGTACTATTTGCTTTTCTGGTCTTCCATGTTGAGCACATATCTACTGTTTAACATACATAGACATACTTTCCAAATGCAGTTAGGAGGAGGGGTCTGGGGGTGGGGGGACTCCAGATACCGTAAGAACACTGAAAAGAGACATAGTATGTAATTAGTGAAAAACTCTGATCTCAGAGAGAAATAAGAACAAACTGGAGGTGTTACACCAATTAAGAATACAGTAGTCCCCTCTTTTATCCACAGGAAATATGGTCCAAGACCTCTAGTGATGCCTGAAACTGTGCATAGTACTAAACCTTATATATACTATTTTTTCCCTACACATACATTTATCTCTGTTACAGTTCAATTTATAAATTGGGCACAGTAAGATATTAATAATAACTAAAATTTTAACAGTAGCTGACAATAAAATAGAATAATAATATAATATACTGTAATACGTTATGTGAATGTGGTTGCTCTCTCTCTCAAAATATCTTACTTGGGCATATTTGGACAGTAGCTGACCTCAAGTAATTGAAACCACAGAAAGCAAAACCATATACATGGGATTGGGTGGTTGGGGGGGGGAAACTGATGGGCAACTACTAACAACTGTACCTAGAAACATACAAGTTGGCTGCAGATTACAGGCTTCATGGAGGTTTAACAGGTGTTTTACTTTATTGTGATAAAGGATACAATCCATGAAGAGCTAACAATTATGAATGTCCCAAGCAACACAGCACTGCCACTTGTAAAGCAAAAATTATAGAGAACAGAAGAACCAGGCAGAAATATATATTAAGGTAGATCTAATTACATTACGTCAAGAGCAACCTGAAAGCAAAATATGCCTTTTGAGGTAACCACAGAATTTCACAAAAACTTGAGTAAATATTAGGCCACAAAAAAAATCCCAATAAATTTCCAAACAGCAGTCAGTAGCCAAAAGACCAAAAATAAAAAGAGATTACATCAGAAAACATAAAAGTCCTACTACCTGAATTTTAAACTGCAGTTATGAACTCCAAGTACATAAGGGTTGATGCTAAGCGAAATTAGTCAGAAGGAAAAAGATAAATACAGGATAGTTTCAGTTATATGTGGAATAGAATCCAAACAAAGGGTCAAACAAACCTTGAAAGCTGACCATAAGATATAAGGCATCCATGAAGGAAGGGGAATGGAAAGAGAATATGGTAATGGACTATGGGTGCTTTGACGGTGGGAGAACTATGGTGACCAATACGTGAGGGGGTAAATTCTATAGAGCCCAAAAATTAAATTAAAAAAAAACAAAAAAACCTCTAGCTACAGCCAAGTTAGTTTACAGCAGCATCCACGAGCCTGTGCTAACAGTGAGGGGAGGAGGTATTTTCTCTGTCTGGTGAGCTGCCTGGCCCAGCAAAAATCACTCCCAGGTGTGCAGTGGCCTGTGTCAGCACAGGAAAGGATTTGCTAAAATGAGACTCACGAGGAAAATCAGTTCTCTAACCTGTAATCTTCTGACATGAATTTTTCCTTTTAGCCTTTATATTTCCAAGAAATAATGTATATTGAAATTCCTAAATTTCAGTTTTGATAACCTACAAACCTTTTTCTTTCTTTTATAAATGAACATATTCTTAATGCAGCATCTGACTTAGATGACAGGAGGATAGAAGCTTAATTTTTTTTTCCTGTCAGAAAGAGGGCTTAATTATTTTGAATAGAGTGATCTTTTAAATATATATATTTAAAAAAAGCACTCTAGCTAATTTCAAAATACAAAAAATCCAAACAAGTATCTTCCTCAATTCCAAGCATCTAGCAGTGTCTAACTGTTAGCAAGGCTTTTGCCCACTCTCAAGTTTTCTGAAAACATGGTAATTCTTTAATGCTAACTAATAAGGAAACTGGAAATGCACAAGATAAAACAAAGTCCTTAATATGAACAAGTTAAACAATTATCTTTGGTAATTTCCAATAAATAGCCTGAAATTGAAATTGTAAGAAATATAAGACTACCATAATGTAAAAGTTTAACAGGGAGTTATGACATAAAGTATTAGTCAATTAGAATTTCAACTCAGTGCCTTAATTCATTAAAATTCATTTACTATGTTTTCTGCAATGTAATTTAGTAAGAATACAAGGTCCGAGGAGGAAATATTGCCACAAATCTATCAAATTTTCACTGACTGGGAAAAAATAAAAATAATTTCCAGAAGTTATTGAACCAAGAATGTCATCCCCTCCCCAACTCTTTCAAAAACCACATCACAAGTCATGCCAGAAAAGAAGTTCTAATCTCAAATTCTAATCTCATTTATTCCAACATTTTAGGATGGTGGGAAGTCAAAACCCGTGAGTGTCTGAAAGAAAATAAAAGCAAAATCATCCAGGATTTCTTCTGTAAAACAAGAGACCAAGCATAAGTGATCTCTGATAATATTTTCAGATTAAGGGTACAAATAGAATCTTTTATAAGTATGGACTTCCCTGGAGTATATAGTCATAGATATAAGAAAGAGCTATACTGTTAGTTATAAAGGCACAAACACGTTATCACTTGTTAGGACTATGACTCACAATACGTAAACAGAGTCCACACCCACACCTTTTCTAAGGAAAAGAAAATGCTTACTATTTGACACTAATAACACTATTTCAATCTACAAGTAGTTAATACTAACTAGTTGATTTTAGAATACAAAGATGTGAACTATCATACTTCACAAAGATGTAAAGGTTATTAACCACAAACTTAATTTTTCTGTTCTTTCAACAGTTCTCATATTCAGCGGATTACATCATTCTGACTATTCCAGTCATGTGAAAGCTGAATGATTTTTCCCATAGAAACAATGAAGTAACAGAGCTTTGCTCACCAAACTTGGGAACCCACACGCCCAGGGGAACACTGTGCTACAGTCCCCAAGAACAGTAAAAAAATGCTAACTTCACAGAATGTCCAGTATTTATGAGGCGACACTAAAGGCTGCTATGTATTTTCACAGGTAAATAAAAAACTTTTATGTTAAAATAAACACAAAGGATGCTTTTATTACAGTTCTATCAAATGTTTAACACCTAGATTATTCTGATTTTATATAAATTACTTCAATACATAAAGCAGAAACAATATCAGCACTTTATAGTTTTATGTAAGTTTTGCTTATTATTTGTCTTCTCCACTAGGCTGTATGCACTCTAAGGACAAGAATCACTCTGTTTGTTCACCACTGCACCAAGCACAGAGTACTTGTAAGTACCTGTTGAATGAAATGCTGCACAGTTTCCAAGTTATTAGATGAGATTGCCATAATGCTGAAACCAAAATCTGGCAGGCATAAAGAGAACAAGAAGAAATAAGAAACAAAGATATATACATTTATGTGTATATTTAAATTTACATACACACACTCAAATTCTAATTAAAGCAGTAGTAAATTGAATTAAACAATGGCTATAGGCAATTTTCCAGGAAAAATTGTTCTCTTCAATACAAAATTTCAAAAGAAAAAAAAGGTGGAAAGGAGGGTATCTACAGAATCAAAAATGCATTAGAAATACTTCTTCAGGGGCCTCTCTGGTGGCGCAACAGGTTAAGTCTCAGCCTATGAAGCTATCTACAGCCACTGTAGCACAAGTTTGATGCCCAGCCAGGGAGATTCCCACATGGCGCAGCAGATCTCTCCTGCCTCACCCACTGGTCCCCTCAGCAGCATACTTCAGTCAATCCAACTGTTCTGCTCCCTGCTCTGTCTCTGGTGAATCCTCTTACCACCCCACACCTCTGGCCTACAACCCAGTTCTTGTATGCATAAATAAATAAATCTTAAAAAAAAAGAAATACATCTTCAGGGGGGCCTTCCTCGTGGTGCAAGGGGTTGAGTCTCAGCACTATGAAGCTGTCGACAGCCACTTCATCACAAGTTCAATCCCCGGCCAGGGAGCTGACCCACATGGCACAGCAGACCTCTCCTGTCTTGCCCACTGCTCCCCTCAGCAATGTATTTCAGTGGATCCGCCTGTTCTGATCGCTACTCTGTCTCCGGTGAGTCCTCTCACTCTCCCCTCTCCCTCCCCATCTTTGGCCTACACCCCAGCTCTTGTATGCATAAATAAATTAAAAAAAAAAAGAAATACATCTTCAGGGATCACAAGGTGTAAATCTCACTTGGATCTCAATTAAACTGGGGGGAAAAGTTAAAACAACTGGGAAAATATGAATAATAAACTGAATATGAAGAAAGGAAGTTAATTTTTTTAGGTAGGATAATGATATTGTAGGATTATTTTATGTTCCTATCTTTTAAGTTCCTAGATAACACAAAAAAATATTTACAGATGAAATGCTATAACAAAAATTTGATCCAAAATAATCAGAAAGAGGGACTGCATATGAAGCAAGAATGAGTTGGAGCTGGATTTACACTTATAAGTTTGCAACATTCTAAAATAAAGATACTAATGCAATCTCAACTTTCTAAAACTGAATAAAAAGTTAACTAATAATTGGCAACCATCATATTAATGATTCAAAGAATCATCAGTAAAAGCCAAAAGGAGTGTGTGACTCCATGAGAATGAAAGGATATGTACATAGTCACAAAGTATCTCCCCACAATATATTAACTATAATGGAAAATATAATGACTTTATCATGACAGACCTTGACCAAGTGATCAGAATAAATTAACAAAATGACACCATATGCTTCCAGATACACATTCAGAACACAAAAGAAATTCTGTGGTACTCCTGTCAAAAATGAATAATCTACATTTAATCATGAAAGGCAGCAAACAAATCCATGTTGAGGGACAGTCTATAAAATAAATGACCTGCACTCTACAAATACATGAAGTCAAGAGACAAAGGAAAACTAAAAACCTGTTTCGGATTAAAGAAATACAACAACTGAGTGTAATGCATGATCCAGAATGTTCTTTTGCCACAAATATATTATTGGACAACTGTTGATTATTAAAATTAATGTCCTGATCTTGATCACTAGTATTATGGTTATTTAAGAGGGTACCCTTATTTTTAGGAATCACATATTGTAAAGGTTAACAGCATCATGTCTGCAACTTACTACCAAGCATTTCAGGAAAAAAAAAAAAAAGGGAAGATAAATTCTACAAAAGTCAATAAAATTAATCCCCAGGCAAGGTTCATTAGAAGTGAAAAATAAATCTACTGCTATAAGGGAAAAAATATCTTCAGATATACAGCCTTTACAAAGATTATAAGAAAATAATATGTAGAAAAAAAGTTATGCCAAGTTTGGAATCTTAGATGAGGTGAACCAATTTCTATAAACATACAAACCACCAAAGAAGAAAAAATAGTCTCAGTAGCTCTTTATCTATTAAAGAAACTGAATTAGTAATTAAAAACCTAATTAGTAATTAAAATTAAAAATTATAGAGAAAAGTCAGGAACCAAATGGCTTCATTGGTAAAATCCATTAAATATTTTTTTAAAAGGGCCTCCCTTTTGGCGCAGGAGTTAAAAGTCACAGTGCTAGCAAACTACCACCAGCCACTGCAGCATGACTTCAATCCCCAGTCAGGGAACTGACCCACATGGCGCAACAGACCTCTCCTATCTCACCCGCTGCTCACCTCAGCAGTGATTTCAGTCAATTCGCCTGTTCTGCTCCCCATTCTATCTCTGGTGACTCCTCTCACCTCCCCCTCCACCACACCTCTGGCCTAAACCTCAGCTTGTAAAAAAAGGACCAGGGTATAGGCCAGAGGTTGGGGGTGTCGGGGGGAGGGTTGAGAGGATTCACCAGAGACAGAGTCAGGAGCAGAACAGGCAGATCTACTGAAAGGCACTGCTGAAGGGAGCAGCAGGGGAGACCGGAGAGGTCTGCTGTGTCATGTGGGTTACCTCCCTGGCTGGGGATCATACTCATGCTGCAGTGGCAGGTTGATAGCACTGAGACTTTAAGCCTTGCATCACCAAAGAGGCCCGACTTTCCCCCATAGTTCAGGAATAAGGAAAGGATGTCCATTTTCATCATTTTTATTCAATACTGAATTGGAGGTTCTAGCCTGCACAATAAACAAGAAATAAAAGGCATCCAAGTAGAAAAAAAAAACAAAAACCTTTTTTATTTACAGATAGCATAGTTTGTAGAAAATCTAGTGGAATCTACAAAAGTGCAAATACTAATACAGGATATAACAAGACTGGAAGGTATAAGACCAATACATAATAACCAATTTTTAAATACTAGCAATGAACAATCAGAAATTTAAATTTAAAAAATCACCATTTACAAAGGTATCAAAAATTATGAAAGACTTAGGGATATAGCTGAACAAAAAAATGTGCAAAACCTGTACACTGAAAACTATAAAATATTGCTGAAAAGAAATTTAAGAAGACTGTCTTATTCCATTCAGGCAGCTTGAACAAAAATCCCATGACTAGATGGTTCACAAACACATAAATGTTTTTCTCAGTTTCGGAAGCTGGGAGATTTAAGATTAAGGCCTGGCTCATAGACAACTGTCTTCCCACTATAACTTTACAAGGCCATCGAAGGGTACAAGCTATCTAGCTCTCTGAGGCCTCTTTTAATAAATGCACAAATGCCAATCATGAATGCTTTCTCATACCTAATAACCTCTCAAAGGCCCTACTTCCAAATACCATCATACTGGAAATCAAGTTTCAACTTATGAATTTTACAGGTATGCAAATACCTGTAAACAAATGGACCTCTCCATAGCAAAGACCTAAACAAATGGAAAGATATACCATGTTCATAGGTTATAACATTCAATGTTGTGAAGATGTCAATTCTCCCCCAAAAAATACAATCCCAATCCAAATCCTAACAGGCTTTTTGCAGAAATTTTGACAATTCTAAACTTCATACAGAAATGCAAAGGAGATAGCCAAAACAACTTTGGGGAACTGGTTTCAGAAATTATACAGCTACAGTTGTCAAGACAATGTGATTGATACTGGCATAAAGGTAAACCAACAGAACAATGGCATAGAATAGAGGCCAAAAATAGATCCACACTATTTCAACATTTTTTAAGATGCAAAAGCAATTAAAGAGAGAAAAAGTGATATTTTCAACGAGATGCTAGAACAAATGTGCAAAATAAAAACAAAGCGAAATACCTCCCAACCATACCTCACATCATTAACAAAGAAATTAATTCAACATGACCCACAGATTTTGTAAATCTAAGATTATAAAGCTTCCAGAAGAGGACATTGGGGAAAATCTTTCTGACTTTGGGTTAGGTAAAGATTAGATAAAACACCAAAAGCACAAACCATAAAATAAAAAATGGGGACCTCGTCAAAATTGAAAACTTTACTTCAAAAGGAGTGTTAAGAGAATTAATAACTAACCCAAATGGATAGGGTAAATTTTATTTTTTTTTGTTTGTTTGTTTGTTTTTTCTTTTTTTTTTATTGTTATTTATGTCTTTTACATTTTGTATTCCCCTTGGGCAGCCCACCACCAATGATAGGGTAAATTTTAAAAACATCTATTTGTTTATAAGCACAGAAGAAAGATGGAAAACAAAATACTTAAGTGATTAAGAAAGTTGAGAGCAAGAAAGGTAAGGATTTGAATTTCAGTTCTACTACTTATTTATCCCTTGACCAACTAACTTAACATCTCAGCTTTCAGCACCCAAACAGTATCCCAACCGGGATAGTAACAACAACTACTTCATAAGATTATTACAAAGATTAAGTAAAATAATGTATGTAAAGTGCTTAGAAAAATCCTAACACATGGTATGTTCTCAATAAATGTTAACTATTCAAGTATTTCAATAGTGGCTATTTCCAAGCTTGGATTACTGGTAATTTTTCTTCCTTTTTTTACGTATCTCTATAGCATGAGTTTTCAAAGTAACTATATATTACATATTCCAAACAATATAAAATTTTTAAATCCCTCAAATCAATACAAACCTAAGTTTATATGAAATCAGTAAAATGATCACACACAAAATAATCATTTCAAGGAATTTTATATAACTCGGTATTCTAACTCTACATATAAGGGGAATATGTTCTAAGATTATAAATAACTGCAAAGATTTTAGATTTTACTTTTCCTTGTAGCATTAACAACAGCATTACTATTTTTAGACCACTTATATATATGTTCCATTTACCGGATTACTTATGTTTATAGTGTAAAGCCCAAGATTTTTTTATGTGAGGGGGGAAAAAAGAAAACGTTTTAAAAGTCAGGGGCCGCCTTGATAGTGCAACAGGTTAAGTCTCAGCACTATGAAGCTATCAGCAACCACTGGAGCTCGAGTTCGATACCCAGCTCAGGGAGCTGACCCACATGGCGCAGCAGACCTCTCCTGTCTCACCTTGCCTACTGCTCCCCCCAGCAGTGTATTTCAGTAGATTCACCTGTTCTGCTCCCAACTCTGTCGCTGGTGAATCCTCTCACCCCTCCCCCACCTCTGGCATACACCCCAGCTTGTATGCATAAATAAATAAACCTTAAAAAAAAAAAAAGGCTCAGCACTATGAAGCTATCAGCCGCCATGGCAGCTGGAGTTTGATCCCTGGCCAGGGAGCTAACCCACATGGCACAGCAGACCTCTCCTGCCTAGCCCACTGCTCGCCTCAGCAGGGTACTTCAGTAGATCTTGCCTGTTCTGCTCCCCTTGCTCAGGTGAATTCTCTCACCATCCCATACCTCTGGCCTACATCCCAGTTCTTGTATGCATAAATAAATCTTTAAAAAAGGTTTTAAAAGATCAAGACCCAAATTCTTAAATGTGAATTAATGAATACAAACCAAACTTGTGATTTTTTTAAAATGTCATTTGTAGAAGCAAGAACATCAACGAGAATCCCCAGGATTCAAATGCTGATCTCTCAATATCATTTCTGCATTGACTCTTAGAGAAATGGTTGTTTTCAGATGTGCAGGAAGAAATTCATTAAGCCACCTATTGTGCATAAAAGCAAATCTTTCAGTGATTTAGGAAACAAGTCAAAAGGTTACCAACTTGAAATGGCTCCCACTGATAGATGAAATAACTTGAGCATCAAAAAGATTGTTTCAAACACATAGTATAAATCCACAAGTCTGTGATGATATTCAAAGACAAGATCTTTACAAAAGGTCCCGAACAAACAAAAGACCTACAAATAACCTGCTATCATTAGAAATGACTGTTATACAGGCCTCCCTGGTGGCCTAGGGGTTTACTCTCACCGATACAGCCTGAGTTCCATCCCCAGCCAGGCAGCTACCTCACAAACGGCGCAGCAGACCTCTCCTGTCTCACCCACTGCTCCCCTCAGCAGTATATTTCAGTCAATACGCCTGTTTTGCTCCCCACTCTGTCTCTGGTGAATCCTCTCAGCACCTCACGCCTGTGGACTATACCCAGCTCTTTTATACAAAAATAAATAAAAATCCTAAAAAGGAAAGAAATGCACTGTTACACTAAGTCTTTACCTGAAAATCAGTAAAGAAAAAAAAAAAAACTTAAGCATTCATTTTGCCTTTCCAAAAGGAATTACACTTCCAAGTAAACCAGCTAGACAAAGCTCTTCTTTACAAAACAATGATACCTCATAAACAAATATGACAGAACATAACAAAACTTTACAACTTTTAATTAATAATTTATTCAAGAAAGGATCATCAATGTGCAGACTATTAGGTGAGGGCTAACAAGGAACTTTTTAATAGAAGGATCAGTCTGACACCACCTGAACACAATTAGATTCACTAAACATGGACAACAATACTTTCTGATGTGATGGAAAAGGAAGTACACAGAACCATCTAGGTGATACTGCGCCAAACCTAAAAAAATAAAAATACATCTTATAAACTACTAGTTTATAAGAAATAGAGTAGCAAGTGAAAAGCCAACACTAAAATCCTGAGTGTATGATATTTACAGGACAATGGCTGGTTTTCTCCAATGCATTAATAACAAGAAAGGTTGTTAATTATCATATAATACAAAAGAGACTTCAGAGAAATGAAAACCAAATAAATGATAAGCATGGATCTTATTTGAATCATGAATGGAACAAACCCACTCTAAAGTGACATTTTTAAAATGGATTGGATATTATGGATTATATTAAGGATTACTAATTATCATTGAACGTGATAACAGCATGGTGGTTATGTTTTTAAAAGAAAGCATTATCAAATAAAGAGGCATAACGTAATCATTGAAATGTCTGAGATTTGCTTTGTCATTTCCCCACTACTAAAAAAAAAAATACACACACACACACACACATACACACACGATTTAGGGCCTCCCTGATGGCATAGGAGTTAGGTCTCAGAGTTAGTAGCATCCTAGGCCAGGGAGCTAACCCTCAGGGTGCAGCAGACCTCTCCTGTTTCGCCCACTGCTCCCCTCAGCAGTGCATTTCAGTAAATCTCCTGTTCTGCTCCTCACTCTGTCTCTGGTGAACCCTTTCACCCAACCCCACCGCCACACCTCTGGCCTGCACCTCAGTTCTTCTACCAAAAAAAAAAAATTTTTTTTAAGTTTTTACCTTATGTATTTTCTTGATAATATTTTATTTTTGTTATTCATAATTTTTACATTATTATGTGGTCCCCATATGTTACCCACCACCTGTTTACCCATGGAACCATCACCATAGTCCTCCGTGCTCCCCTCCTGCCCCCTCTTGAGCCCTTCCCCTCCCCTCCTTCCCTGCTGAATGTCTCTTTATTTGGCTCCCCTATATTCCTGTTATAAGTGAAACCATTCGATAATTTTCTCTTTCTTTCTGGCTTATTTCACTGATCATGATTCCTTCTAGATCCATCCATGTTGCGTTGAATTCCATTTGTCTGTCTTTTTTGAATGCTGAATAGTATTCCATTGTGTATATGTACATCTTACCAAAAAAAAAAAATTTTTTTTTAAATAAATTTGAAAAGATCTTTGCAAAAGCTGGGGAACAGGTAAAGAGTCTTAAAACTATTTACTCTCTGCTGTGTCTTTAAATGTTCACAATAAGATACCTAAAAAACAGAAATTCAAGATAGTTTTAAAAACAAGAGAAAAGGAATTCAATCTAAATTGGATCTAAGACTAAACAATCATCGTGTATAATAAAGCATCTGGCTGGCCTTTGTCCCTGGTTCCTAGGAAGTATCCTCTAAATTCTTGGCATTTCCCCAATGACAGCAGTGTCTGTTTTTCCACAGGGGGCCCCTCAGTCCACATTTGACAGTTTTGTTAATGAGGCAATTCCCTGTGTGTCCTTAGATAATTTACTTTTTAATTTTTTTAAAGATTTATCTATCTATGTATACAAGCTGGGGAACAGGCCAGAGGCGTGGAGCGGCAAGAGGGTTCACCAGAGACAGAGTGGGGAGTAGAACAGGCAGATCGATGGAAATACACTGCTGAGGGGAGCAGCAGATGAGGCAGGAAAGGTCTGCCAAGCCATGTGGGAATGTCCCCAGCAGGGCATCAGACTCAGGTCACTGCTGCCTACAGCTCCACAGCGTAGCTCTTAACCCGCTGCGCCACCAGGGAGGCCCCCTAGATAATTTATGCCAAGATGTTTTAGGATGAACACTGACCATATAATACAGACCAATCACCTGACTAGAAGACTCGGGCTTTAAACCACAGCACATACTTGACCTTCAGGGACGAGGGCTGGAGTTGAACTCACCCTGTAAGCAATGATTCAGTGAATCATGCCTATGTAATGAAAGCCCAAAAAAAAACAAAACTCAGGACACTACAACTCAGGTAAGCTTCCACAATTAACAATACTCTGCATATTGTGACACAACAATGGGACAGGAAGGTGACAAATCCTGAATCCACAAGAGGAAGACACAAGCTTCCCATATGAGACCCTCCCAGACTTTACCCTATACATCTCTTATATTGACTAGATCTTATTTGTATCCTTTTTGCTATAATAAAACTTTACCTGTATGTATACTCAACTTTCCTGAGTTTTGAGCCATTCTAGCAAATGATCAATGTTGTGACAGGAACTATGCTGCCGCTTTGCAGCTGGAACATGATGTACACAACTGTTGTGGAGCAGGTTTGCAAGACTCTGCTGCTTCAGCAGTTCTTGTGCCATTTATTGAAATCACACAGGCTAGTAAAAGCTGAACATGGGACAATGGTATGAGGAATAAGGTCCGAGGGTGGGATAGAAATGGGGGACAAAGTTTTACAAAGGACAAGGAATGGGACATCGTGACCACATATCAAGAGACATTTGCATCAGCAAAGTATGATATCATCACAGGCAGAGTTACCCCGAGACCACCATGAAGACAGTCACATAATCAAGTCTACGGCGACCTAGGCATCCCTTGGCCTAACTCGTGATACAGGCTATTCTCTGTAGGTAGTCAAGGAATGCTCTGCTGTGATTTGCAGACAGCGAATAGGTCACAGGTGCCCATGAATGGCGAGCTAGTAGCCAGCTCATAGGAACCCACAATCAAACCTGAGGACAGACTAGGAACCCCCAAATTTGCAGCTAGTTGTTTCAGATGTGTGAGTGGCCTGGGAACCCTTAAGCTTGCGCTTGATGTCTGAAGTGAGCGTAGCACTCTGAACAAGCATGCCCTTAACCTATGTAATTTTGGCCTAATTCTGGGCAGTTAAGTGTCAAAATTGCAAGATAAATCTGTAAAAGACATTTAAGAACAAGTGAATAAACGCTTTAATATGACACTGCAGAATTACTGTTGAGGATTGGATTTAATAACAGTATTATGGTTATGATGGGAAATGTCCTCATTTTTTAGAAAGTTAAATAATAAAGTATTCTAATGTAAAATGTCTATAAATTATTCTCCCCTCCCAAAAAAATGAGAAAGCAAATGATATTAAACTTTGTGAAAAAATACCCCCAAGAGATCATACACAATTACAAAAACCACTGTCAAAAAGAGAATCACAAGACAGGAAAATATAAACAAAATTCTGTAGCATTGAAGTTACGTAATCTGGCTTTCTTTTTTTTTAAGAATTCTTAAAATTTGGGCCTCCCTGGTGGTGCAACGGGTTAAGCGTAGCACTGTGGAGCTGTCTGCGGCTGCGGCATGAGTTTGATGCCCGGCCGGGGAGAGTCCCGCATGGCACAGCAGACCTCTCCTGCCTCGCCCACTGCTCCCCTCAGCAGTGTATTTCGGTCGATCTGCCTGTTCTACTCCCCACTCTGTCTCTGGTGATCCCTCTCACCCCCGCACACCTCTGGCCCACACCCTAGCTTGTATGCAAAAATAAATAAATCTTTAAAAAAAAAATTCTATGTAGGCACCGTTTTAGTTTGAAATGTTTTAGATCTGTTAAACAGGGTAGCTGCATTGACAGTACAGATGTAAAACATTTTCATCACTGCAAGAAGTTCTGCTGGACATTGCTACTATAGATTAGTGATTCTTATATTTCAGTGTGCATATAGATTACCTGGAGATTTTCGTAAAATGTAGATACTAATTCAGTAGTTCTGGGTAGGTTTGAGAATGTGTATTTGATTCATATTGTGCATAACCAGTTCATGCTGATGGTCCAAGAACCATACTTTGAGTGTAAGTTTGATTTGGGGCTCTTTATGAGATACTTTCGGTTTTAATTTATTATAATAAGCTTTTAAAATAAGTTTACTTATTATAATAAGTCTTTTTGCCATGAGAGATTGTATTGTAATGGACAGAACTGGATGGTGAATTGAAAGATCTAAAGTTCTGGTTTCCCACTGAAAACCAACCAACTCTCAGTCTGGAATTGTTTGATTTATAAAAAAAAGTTAGTCATATATGCTTTACTACTATCAGAGGCTCAGATAAGATGATGTCTGTGATAGTACTACAGAAGTCTTCAGCATATAGTTTTGAAAACTATACAGTTTTTTTTTGTTTGTTTGTTTGTTTTTATTGTTATTATGTCTTTTACATTTTGTATTCCCCTTGGGCAACCCACCACCAATTCATCCGTGATCGATCTCCATGGTCCCCTGTATTCTCCTCTCTTCCATTTTGTGCCCTTATCCTCCCCTCCCCCCCCAACCACTGAGTGTCTCTCTCCCACCCAGCCTCCCTATAGTCCTGTTATAAGTGAAACCATTCGATATTTTTCTTTTTCTTTCTGGCTTATTTCACTGAGTATGATTCCCTCTAATTCCATCCATGTCTCTGCAAATTGCACGTGTTTATCTTCTTTCCATGATGAAGAGTATTCCATTGTGTATATGTACCACATCTTCTTGATCCAATCATCTATTTTTGGGCATCTGGGTTTCTTCCATACCTTTGCTATTGTGAATAGTGCCGCAGTGAACATACGGGGTGCATGTATCCTTTCGGATCAGTGTTTTTGTGTCCTTTGGGTAAATTCCCAAAAGTGGTATTGCTGGGTCGTATGGGAGCTCCATGTTTAGCAGTTTGAGGAATCGCCATACAGCTTTCCATAGTGGTTGGACCAGTTCACATTCCCACCAGCAGTGTAGAAGAGTTCCTTTTTCTCCACATCCTTTCCAGCATTTGTTGTTGCCTGTATTTTTAATGT
>PVIJ01005223.1:0-106386 GCA_004024925.1 Scalopus aquaticus
GACGCCCAGCCGGGGAGAATCCCACATGGTGCGGCAGACCTCTCCTGCCTCGCCCGCTGCTCCCCTCAGCAGTGTATTTCTGATCTGCCTGTTCTGCTCCCCGCTCTGTCTCTGGTGAACCCTCTCGCCGCCCCGCGCCTCTGGCCTGTACCCCAGCTTGTATACATAAATAAATAAAAATTCTTTAAAAAAAAAAAAATGTCCATGTCTTGTCCTGTTAGTGTGTTCCTGGTCTCACTGCTCTCTGTAGTTAAGGAAAAGAACTATGTTAAGTTTGAGAGTGTACTGACTCTTGATTTTTTTTAAAAGCTAGGTTATTGTAAATTACCAAAAGTTTTAATATATTTTAAAATGTCGTAAATATTGGAAACTAGAGCATAACTTATTTGAGAACAACAGGGTCATTTCTTCTACCATAAAAGAAACATTATTTTCAAATTATTCCAGATTCTACTAAATACCATAAAAACTGTAGGGTAAGTTCTTGAATGCAACCATTTGGCTGAAAAGAACAGACTATTGGAAAGGGTGGTTGGCAGGGAAAAGTGAGTATGGTGAGTATCCTATCATATTCTGATTCAAAGTCACCAGTTATTAAGTGCGTATGTATTCACAATTTAATTTTTTTTACACTGTCTTAACCAAAAGATCTTTATGGTCCTAATCCCAAGAAGTTAGATTCAAAGACTGATAGAATTGGAAGAGGATTATTGAAGTCATCTGATCTAATTTGCTTATTTTCTGATAAGGAAACTGCAGATCAGAAATGCATCTTTCTCATATGACCAGATTATTTGTTCCTTTTTAATCCTCTTGCCTCTGTAGCAACCGTATCAAGAACCAAACATAGGTTATTTAATAAATGGGTGCTAGGTTTATATTTATGAGTAAAGAATGAAAAGGGTCATTTTCATTGTCTTTACAATTTTTTGGAAGAAATTTTGTCAAATAAAGATTTCTAAAAGAGCGTAGATGTGCACATTCTACATCTAAATGACATAGAATGTGTCACTGAGACAAACCTCTTAAAATTTTTATTTTTATTGCAGAAAAATGTTTTAAATGTACATTTTTTAAAAAAGAATATCATAAACTGTCATTTACCCATGACATTTCTTCAGTGTGCTAACATCTAGTCCAGGAGAAACAATACCAATTGACCATGTTCTCAAGTGAAAGTATTTCAGTAATGCTAAGATTTTTCTTAAAGGGAATTTTAAAACTATAGACTGCAATCTCATTTTTTCTTGTATTGCTCTGCAAATCCAATGTGTGGATACTCGGGCTCCCAAAGGATAAAAACAGATTGTGAATCAAAACCATTAATCATACACATTCTATTATTTTTAGTTATCTGATTTTTTTCCTAATACTTAAATTCAACATCAGCTTGATGTTTTTATACTTTTTTTGGAAAAAAATATTCTAGATTGAAAATAATGAAAAAAAATTACATTTAAAGCTAAAGTAAGGTGCTTATCAGAGTTTGTATCCATGACCTTGGATGAGCTGTTTTCCTAGACAATTGGAAAGTCCTATGTTAATACTTTGTACTATGACTAAACTATCTGCTACACAGAGATAGTACAAGACACCTAGAAATGTAAAAATCACAAAAAGTAAATTAATGACAATTGGTTAACAAATCACATTACCCTTTACAATAAAAGCAGACACTGATAAATAACAGAAAATTTAAGATAGCTTGCAATACTTTTGGCTCTGAAAAACCTTAGAGTCAAATAAAGTACCTATGTTTTATTTTTATTGGAATGCAATTTAGAAAAAAACCTTCTACACACAACAGGTGCTTGAGAATATTTGATTGGATTTATTGTCAGAACCAAACTTTTCCAACATGACAACTATTAAATTCCTGATTATGCAAAATGCAATAGATAAATATTATTGCATATCTTGGAACAGAGTAGGAGAAAGATTTTTTCTTATACAAGCCTTTGCTCTGCACTCAGTAGATTTTGTACTGTCCCAAATTGTACAGTGAATCTTCACTTAATGTCATTGACAGGTTCTTGGAAACTGGGTAAAATGATGTACAACAAAACTAAGTCTTTAAATGATGCTGTTTCATTCCTGCTCTACATTTGTATTCAGGGTTCATACAGAATTTGTGTTGTGTGGACAGAGAAATTAGCATTCCTACTTCACCCCCATTTCCAACTTTTATGGGAACCAGAGGACAACCCACAGGGTGGGTGACTACCCACCAATATCCAATATCTTCTGGATGTTTACATACTTTAGTTTTACATATTGGTAAAGTGACAATTCTTCTGGATAGATGGCCTACTTGGTAAGGATGTCATACCTCTTTAGTGATTCTAGTTAATCTTTTCCTGACCTGGAATTCACTAGTCCTACATAGTGTTTATGTTATAATCCATGTTTCTAATTATACACCAACTCATATACAAACACATTCTATCAGCCCACATATTTTTCTACCAGCATACCTTCACTCCCAGCAAGCACAACATGGATAAAACAACATTGTTTGGCCCTCTCTAGGAACCCTTTCTCTCTTTTGCAGGGGTGATGATGGAGCAAATAAATTCAGTTCACCTAGAGCCAAAATCAAATCAACCAACAAAAACTGATGTGACTAGACTGTTTTCCTTATTAGTTATGTTCCTCTCCCAGTCACTTTGAAAACAGGGAGAATGTCTTCATATGTTTACTTTCCCTGAATAGTGCATCATAATCACACGAAGAGTGGTTGTTTTTTTTTTTTTACGTGAAGAAATTTTTTGCAAAAAAAAAGAAAAAAGAAATTCCCTAGAGCTCCCAGATCTTTATCAGAATCTCCAGAAGCTGACACTCAAAAGTGTGTGATTTTAATAATTCCTCAGGTGCTTTTTCTGTAGCCAGTGCCAACAGTATATGAGCATCACTGCCCAAGGGCAACACTCCATGTGGTAATTCTATATAAACATTTGATGGATGAATAAACAAATGAGTCAAAACTGTAGAAGTTAGTTATTCCATGAGCTCTAACCACCCCCCAGGTCTATAGATCTAAGTGTCTTGCATGTTGGCTGTCTGACCTGGATAAATGCTGACTCAACTCTGATCTGTGACTCACTCTGTTCCACCCTGAGCAGCCAGGGACAATGGCAATCAGCTCAAAAAATAGTGATAGTGGTAAGAAAACTGCTTCACTTAACCCTTGGTTTGTAAAGTAAGGACACTGAAACCATAAATTTTATCCCCACAGAAATACCTCCTGGCATTCAACAGAACTACTTATTGGCTAGTAACCACACATGTTGGGCACAGCAGTAGAGGAAACAAAGTGATTGTAGGGTTTGGCACTTGCCCTTGAATATTTTTCATTCAACGTTGAGAAGACAAAAGATGTATCCCTATGCAGGGAAGGGACTTTTTAACAACACTTCATTCGTGCCTCAGAGCAAGTCTCTAAGAGGGGTAAAGTATTATTATCTCTATTTTGCAGATAAAGAAAGACTTAGAGAGGTTAAATATCAGCTCAATACTATGCATCAGCAAAGTTTGTATTTGAACTGTCTAAATGCAGAATGCAAGCTATTGCTTCTAAACTACTAGCAACAGAGATAACTAGAGCTGGCCTCAAATTAAAGCAGTTATTCCAAAAAAAAATAACGTTAAAAAAATGTAAAAGACATAAATAACAATAAAAAAATAACGTTAAAAAAAGCAGTTATTCCAACAACAGTTAGGATTTATTCAGTAACAAACAGAAGAAAGGGCAGACTGGAGGATCTGCTCATGGTGACACCCAGAAAATCCACATGCATTTTCCTGAATACAAGGTTAACAAACTCCCTAAATTACCTCCCCTCTGTTTCACTGGAGGGGGCAACAGCCTCACCTGCAAGGCATATTGGCTTCTGGAGTTTGCTGATTTGCACAGTTTGGGCATTCTCTGATCTCTTGACTTCATTTAAATATCAATGTTCATATCCACGCAATACCCACTCAAGAATTATGTAGTAAGCATTTACTATGCACTAGGCACTGGCACAGATGCAGGTCACACATGTTCTCTGTCTTCGTACAATTTCTAGTCTAATTGGGAAGTCAAACATTTAGGAGTGAGTGCAATACATATTTTAAGGAGAACTGGAGGATGATATGATTGAGTCTGCAACCAGGAACTTATCTCCACTTGCTAGCTTCATGATTAGGAGGAAGTTACAGTCCTTCATCTTCAAAAAGTGGACAATACAATTACCAAAAATGCATGGGCAAAGGCCCAAAGGCAGAAGGGACAAGGCATCACATTACTTGGTTTCAGATCCTGTTCTACCTGATTAGGTAAAAGAAAGCCCTGCCAGAGGAAGCTGGAAAGGTGGGTGGAGACCAAACCAAACCTTCAGGTAAAGACTTTTTATCTTTATTCAAAGGTAACTGAAGCAATTAGAGAAATTTAAGATGAGGGATTCCTGGGATTCAAGTTTTAAAATATCACCCAAGGGAGGATGAAGAAAAAATCTGTTTTTAGACACACACACATACACACACACACACACACACACACACACACGTGCGCGCTCAATAAATCTATTAAACATAATTATTTTTTTAATTATTCATTTAATCAAGAAAAAGATAAGGACAGAAAGACAAATTAGCAACTACTAAAACAGTTTACTTAAATGACATATGTTGGTGAATTAGGTTATGATGGTGGCAATTGGAATGTATATAGAAATGAGGATTTGGTGATTGATTGGATATGACAGGTGATCAAGATAAAAGAGACAAAAGAATCTCAGGGATTTTCCAGATTTCCAGCTTGGGAAAGAGGGGTGGATGATGTTTCCAGGGGATTAGACAGAAATTAGTATACTGGGGATTGTCATGAAGAAGAGGAAATTTCCCCCCCACCCTTCTGCGTTCTTCTCAAGCTGGTTGAGCAACCAAATTAACATCAATTAGCAGGGAAAATTTTTTTAGTTACATACATGTGGGAAATCTACATAGGTATTGATTCCAATGACAATGAAGCAAAATGGGGGTATATATCTTTAGCTAAAAAAATAGATATGAGCCTGGGGCTTTACAGAGGGGGACTCTCATAATGAGGAGAGGGTGATTCAAGTGACAAAGACTGTGCTCTGTAATTAGATGTTTGCCCTGCCACACAGAGAGGTTTCTCCAACAGAAATGTTATTTTCGATAAAAATCCTAATTTAGTGCATTATCCCTGATTTTCATTCTTCTAGGCAGTTAAGGGAGAGGTAAAGGATCTTGTGAGTCTGCAGGATCTCACTTCACTTTGGTTCAAAATAATCCTCTCGCCAAAGTGACATGTTTTAAAAATACCTGATCTGAATATCTTGGAGAGGGCTGTCTTGAACATCTTGGGGACACCTGTTCTGAACACCTTGAAAAGACCTGTTCTGGACATCTTGGGGAGCTCTGTTCTGAATATCTTGGGAAGGCCTCTTCTGAATACTCTGGGGGAACCTTATCCTTTAGGACCAAAACCAGTGAAAGAGGAGACGAAAGCAGAATTAGACAGAAAAGTTCATTTGTACACAGTCCCAAGGAAGGCCCTAGTCAACCTTACGTGGAGCTCTACACTGAAATGTGTCCGTACAGAGTTACCCTGAAATGTTATAAAAGGTTCAGACCTTTATGCCCGAACACCAATCATTAGTGGGCAGGTGCCTCTGGAAGGAGGAGTGATCTTGAATAAGGCAGTTCCTTAGATAATGCAAGTCTCACAAAATGTCCTTCTCAGCCAGCTCTGCCAGAAATAGGACGAGATTGAGACAGAGGACACATTTCTCAGAGTGATACAACTTTACATATTATAAAGGCATAGTATCAGTCAAGCACTTCACTAGTTTATTAACAAAATTATAAATTTGATAGTTACAAATGAGCTTTCTGAAATCATACTACTGCAAAAATAGTTCCCCAATTTCTTTTTATTTTATTCTGTTTTGGTTTTTATTGATATAACATGACATTATAACATTATGATAGTTTCATGTGTTCATCCTTGAAAATCATTATTTGTATATTCAATTCATTGTTAGAAGTCTAATTGTAACCATACAAATGTCTCACTTGTCCCAATTTACCCACCCTCTTGCCTATTTTCTTCCCCTACTTAATTTCTTACAGAGATCATTGTGAAGTTTCTGTGGAAGTAAAAACCATCAGAGGAAATTAGAGTTCTGCCTACTCTCTCCCATTCACACTTCAGAATTCAAATCCCCCTCTGATTATCATTACAGTATCCTAAAACTACAGCTTCTGTGCCCAAGCAAACCATTCTGTTTCAGTTAAGTAAATGTTTCAAACACTAGCCATTAAAACCACAGCATCTCACACAGTGAACAGCACATGCTTAATTAATACCTGTTGAAAGAAATAATTTTGCCGTGGACTGAGAAGTTCCCTGGCTGTGGTAACATCAGTATAAAACCATAACAATCTCATGCAAACTAGGGTGATTTGCCATCCCACCAGTATCTTCTCAAAGGTGGGCGTTGCAATGATTGCAGTTTTTGCACTGATTGAGACTTTCCAATTAAAAGTTTCAGAGGTAATGTCGAATACTGAAATAGAGTTTCATTTCACTGCAATTTACCTAAACTGTTAAGTACTTTCAGAAGCTGTTCCTTAATTCTCTTTCAATCACTGTTTCTCTTCTTCTGATCAAGACTGTGTCCTATACAGTTAACATTGGCCCATTCCCTAGTGTATTGTACTATTAATTCCCATTTGAAGCAATTATCTCACATAGACTCTCAGCAACTCAAAGACTGTTTAATTATCCCCAGCAGAAATACGAATGGAGAATACAAAGGCATAAATTCTGAACTAGATAGACATTGACTACTGATACATTATAATACATGGAATTCTCTTTTTTCTACCATAAGTTTAAAAGTTATTCAGATTACCTAGTCCCCCAGTGCTATGAAGAAATGTAACTCAGTGATTTCATTTGTACATCGTATTTATAATTGGTTGGACAGCAAAAAAAAAAAAGGGTCTGATACTCTGAGAAATGCTACAAGTAGCAGACAGAGTTGGAATATTAAAGGTCATTAAGAAGCACTGCTTTTCATTCTACAAGAAATAATCTCAAGTTTCTATTTTCAAGTTCAAACTTGAAACTGCCTTTCAAGTTTCAAGTTTCTATTTTACCTGAGAATTGCATTATCTAAGGTGATTAAGAAATCACCTTTCCTGGATCTTCAATTATTGCCTGGCTATTTTCCTTTGTCACCTCTTCTAATCCATATTCTCTAGGCCCATCCCTCCCCTTAACCCCTGCCCTTTATCATTATTCACTTCCCGACACAGGTGAACTTCCAGTCTAAGGCAAAACAAACAGCCAGTAAAGCTCTTCTGTCTCCTACTTCTTTCTCCTGCTCCCAGATAATTGTTCTCTAATCATTAACAGATAAGAAGTTAGTTTCTCCTCTCAGCAAGGAAAATTCTGTGGAAATTTTGGATGGACAATAAACATCGACTAGGGCCTCCCTGGTGGTGCAGCAGTTAAGTGCTGCGCTGTGGAGCTGTCTGCAGCGGGCGATGCTAGTTCGATGCCCAGCCAGGGAGATTCCCACATAGCCCTGCAGACCTCTCCTGCCACCCCCGCTGCTCCCCTCAGCAGTGTATTTCCGTTGATCTGCCGGTTCTGCTCCCCACTCTGTCTCTGGTGAATCCTCTCGCCGCCCCGCACCTCTGGCCTGTACCCCAGCTTGTATGCATAAATAAATAAATCTTTAAAACACACACACACACACACACACACACACACACACACACACATAGACTGGCTGGACTTGACTGTAAGTTGATTTTTATTGGAAGAATATTGCTGGGCCTCCCTGGTGGCGCAACGAGTTAAGCTCAGCACTGTGGAGCTGTGGCAGCTGCGGGCGGAGCCTGGATCTATGCCCGCCAGGGAGATTCCCACATGGCATGGCAGACCTCTCCTGCCTCGCCCACTGCTCCCCTCAGCAGTGTACTTCAATCGATCTGCCTGTTCTGCTCCCTACTCTGTCTCTGGTGAATCCTCTCACCACCCCACACCTCTGGCCTGAACCCCCGCTTGTATGCATAAATAAAAATAAATCTTTAAAAAAAAAAAGAATATTGCTAAGAGGTTTGGGTACCATGGAAACAGAGAAAGGAACATCCAAGAGCAGTTAAGTGCCAGTGGCCATTCAAGTGCTGTCAAAGAGAGGAGAAGTCCAAACCAACAGCACAGCAGAATGTCTCTACTCTATTGGAGATCGATGTAGAAAGTTGCAAGCATTGGAAATTGAGTATTTATATTCTGGGGAAAAAATCATCTTGTCATGGATATAGATGAATCTAGAACAGTCTATGCACATAACTCCATGAGTTCTGTGCTCATCAAGTATCCCTGCGATAATGACTTTCATTTCTTGAGTAGTTCATCTATATAGAAAATGAACTGGCTTTGCAGTCTTGAATATTCAGGTATATGAATTATAGCTTTTAGAAATGAATGTGTTAATATTCTGGTTGTATATGTCAGTCTTGTGACTTTGGTTAATGTAAGCTCATATGATTGCTTGAGCTGCTCTATACTATTTTTTTAAGATTTATTTTTTATTTACTTATGCATACAAGAACTGGGGTGTTGACCACAGGTGCAGGGGTGGGGGATGAGAGGATTCACCAGAGACAGAGTGGGGAGCAGAACAGGCAAATCTACTGAAATACACTGATGAGGGGAGCAGCGGGAGAGACAGGAGAGTTCTGCTGTGCCATGTGGGTTAGCTCCCTGGCCTGATACCAAATTACGCCACAGTTGCTGACAATAGCTTGATAGTGCTGAGACTTAACCCCTGTGCCACCAAGGAGGCCCCTGCTCTATACTGTTAATAAAAAATATTTCCCAGATCCTAGAAGGCTGTGTAAAATTCACCAGAGTAAAGCTTCCCTGTCTTGGGGACACTCAGCAGGTCTTCCCCTCACAGTGATCCTGGTATCAGTCAAACTTCATTTCAAAAAGCCCATTAATACCCTTGGGGGGAGAGGGGTGATGGGGAAGGGGGAAAGCAAGTGCCTGTTATTTGCCTCTCTATTTTTTTTAAAGATTTATTTATTTTTGCATACAAGCTGGGGTGCAGGCCAAAGGTATGGGGCAGTAAGAGGGTTCACCAGAGACAGAGTGGGGAGCAGAACAAGCAGATCAACTGAAATATACTGCTGAGGGGAGCAACCGGCGAGGCAGGAGAGGTTTGCTGCACCATGTGGGAAGCTCCCTGGCTGGGGATCGAACTCGTGCTGAAGTGGCTGCTGATAGCTTCATAGTGCTGACACTACCTTTTGCATCACCAGGTAGGCCCTAAAATGTCTTTCTTAATGCTACATTCTCTCCAGTCTCTACTTAATTTCTGTCAGGACAGGGTCCTTGTTCTGCAAAGAACTGTTTATCCAAAGTCTCTACTTTCTCAACATCTATCTCCTTTCCAGTTCACTGCCTTTCTGAACTCACTGCTCCACCAAAACTTCTTGTAAAAAATACCGGTAACTTCTTTGTTGCCAAATGCAAAGACCATTTGAGCTCCCAAACAGCATTTAACATAGCTGATTGCTCACAATTTCTTGCAATCCTCTCCTCTCTTGGTTTTTGACATTATCGTTGGGTTTTCCAGCTCTCTGGAAGTATTCTCTTCAGTATTCTTTGCTAAGTCTTTTACTCCCACATAACTAGGAAACACTGTTGTTCCTTAGAACTGGTTCTCCCCCACCCTTCTTTCTCTACTCTCTTTCTGAGTGATCTTACCGCTTTCAAGCCACTTTTCACACAGGTCTATATATTTTCTGTCTCTATCCCTGACCTCCCTCTCTGAGCTCTTGACGTGTATATCAACTACATACTTGAGCTACAAGTAGACATTACATGAGCATCTTGAAATTAGCCAGTCCAAAATTTAATTTTTTCTTTCTAATCAAGCTGTTTTCCTTCCCTTCCTCATCTTCATAATCTCTAAAAATGTCACTGTCATTTACCCAGTTGTTCATTAAGTATTGATTCTTCCCTTTTCTTCTCACCCTTCCCCCATTTAAAAGTGATCGTCTTCCACAAACAAGTATATTCTAGTACCAAACTATATAACAAATCTATCTATTCGCTCCACCTCCACTGCTTCAAACCTAGTCTTTAGTCAATTACTTCATTACTCCCTAGTGGGATTCTTCGCCTCCGTTCCTCTCTCTCTCTCTCTGACAGCCTCTCAAGTGGACTGTCACACAAAGCCAATGTCACAAGATCTTCTTCAGCAAATCCACCATGACAGAGCCTACGACAAGGATCTTAACTGTATCTCAGCACATACTGAAGGTACACAATAAATATTTGGTGAATGATTGACTTGAAAAGTAGGTATTTTGTTTTTTGTTTTTTTTTTCCAAGATTTATTTATTTTTGCATACAAGCTGGGGTGCAGGCCAGAAGTGTGGGATGGCAAGAAGGCTCACCAGAGACAGAGTGGGGAGCAGAACAGGCACATCAACTGAAATACACTGCTGAGGGGAGCAGCGGGTGAGGCAGGAGAGGTCTGCTGTGCCATGTGGGAATCTCCCCAGTCCAGCGTTGAACTCGCGCCTCAGCCACTGACAGCTCCACAGCACTGTGCTTAATCCATTGTGCCACCAGGGAGGCCCAAAAGTAGGTATTTTGAACCCCATTTTACAAATGAGAAAACTGACTCTATGAGAGCTTAAGTAACCTAACCGTATCACCTACTTCAAAGCAATTAATTAGCAGAACTAGTATTTATACCTGTTCTTGTTTTAGTCTGAAGACTTAAAATATGTAATGCTTTTGAATCTTGAATAAACACAACGTCATATATATTTACATACATACTATATATACACACAATATAATGCATACTTTATCATTTGTTTCTCATAATTTTGTAACTGATAAATTTTTCATTACACATTATAACTTTTCTGATTAAACTATATATAACTATAACTTTTATAACTCTGTTTTTATAACTTTTTAAACTATATCTAACTTTTTACAACTTTTTATAACTTTTTAAACTATATATAACTCTGATATAACTATAACTTTTCTGATTAAAAATCTGGAAATCATAGAAAGGCATACATAAAATATTTTTAAAATTCTGGTTACTCTAAGAAAACTCGCTAGCATATTTACTGTTATTAACATTTCAGAATATATTTGATCTTTTTTATGAATACAAATATGCTTGTGTTATAACGTAATTATGGCATTAGCATATTAAGGCATAAAAATTTCCCCAGTCATTAAATAATATTCAGAATTTAATGGACTCAAAATATCCATAATATGGGTATAGCATATTGTATTTACCTATATCTTTATCAATGGACAGGTTTTGGTGTTGGAATATCCCGGGTTTATATTTCTGGAAAACATCAAGATATTGCCAAAATATCAAGGTGAAAGATTAAGCATACTTTAATTTTGATACATACTGTTAAATTGTTGGTCGAATCAACCCACACACTTCCACGACATACAAGAGAGTTCTTTTTCTTGAGGCAGATCGGGGCATTCAAGAGTCTCAGCAGAGGGCTCAAACTAAGTCTTTATCCAGCCGCGGGAAGAGTGATAGCAGGAACTCCCTCCGTCCAGTAGGGTGCGCTGTCTCCTTCCGCCGGGGTTGAGCCGCCACGGAGGCTTCACGTGATCTGCGCCGGAGGGCGGTGCTGCGAGGATCTGCCGTACGTACGCCACCGTTTGACGTAGTACGTAGGGGCTGGCTAGCCGCCATCTTGCTTCTTTTTCTTGCTTGCTCCCTCTCGGGAAGCAGTGAAAGTGCTTTGGCGGTTTGTCCATCTGTAGCTTTGGGTTCCCAGTCCCGTGGCCCTCCCAGCCACCCCTTCCCCGAACGTCCCCTCCCCGGCCCCTTGACCAGAGCGCGGCAGAGACTCTCGGAGTGCGCCGACACACTCAGTTTGACACTCAACCTGGCCGGTAAGGAAAGCGAGGGCGTAGGAGCTGCGATCAGAGCGGGCCCTATCCGGGAGGGCTGGTATGGGACGACCTGGGGCATGGGAGTGCCCCCCAACCTCGGCCCCCCTGCTCCCCACGGTCCGCATGGACAGGGCCTTGGGGCCGCGCATTTCCTTTCTCTTTGGGGACCATCATCTCTAGGGGAGTCTCGGCCTCTTGCGCGAGGAGCGGGAAACCGAAGTCAGACCCGCCCCATGTGGTCTGCAGCGGGAGTTCCGGACCGCGGGTCCTTCTCCCACCCAGTTCCCATCTCTGGCCCTGCGGGGATCGCGCGCCCTGCCCGCTTAGCTCGGGGAGTTTCCATCCTGTTAGACTGAGGGGCGCCCGGAACCTTTTCCTAGTGTGGGGGATGAGTTCCCCAAACAACTCAAGGATTCATCTAAGGCCTTAACTGCCTGCCTCTTTTCCATGTGTCGTAAGGATAGGATTTTCAGTAAGCATTGTATGGGAGAGACTGGATTAAAAATCGGAATCGGTAAGAGACTCTTTGGGGAATCGGACCAACCCTACTTCCTCCTGGGATGTGATGTGCTGCCCCCGATTCCTGAGGGAGGGTTCGGGCGGCCTTCGCTCCCTAGGCCTTTCCATCCCCTAATCTGCGCGGTGAATTCCACTCTGCAGCTCCCTCTCTTTAAGATAGCATTGGTATTAATTGGTGTTACGGTAAAGGCCTCGCTGTAGAACTTGAAGAAAAGGGCACGGGGCCAATAAGAACACCGATAAATTTTTCCTTTGCTCGAGAGGAATGCGTCTAATTACTTTAAAGGGATTTATATTTATTTTGACTTGATTTGAGATTTTTTTTTGAGATTTCCGACGTGCCTGATGTTGCTCGCTTCTAAAGCTACCCGGATTTCCGCATTGGCCGATATTGAGTTTAGATTCATAGATTCTTACCTACCTCGCTAGGGTAGCGTACAGTAGATGGCTGTGCTCTAAGATTTTCATTTGGAATGCACCAGGAGAATCAGCATTTTTGATGAAGTGCTTGAATAGCTTTACTCCCGCAAATAAAAATGATAGGGTGATACTTAAGTGCCCACCAAGCCCAACTCCAGCATTTTAAAAAGCAGATTTAGCCTTCTCTTTTGATAATTAAGATGCTGCTCCGACTGGAGCCATTTTTAGGTGTGTGTCACACATGCACTGCAGCATCTTTTCTGATTAACCTCAAATGCACTGATCGCCCCTCAAAAAATTAGGAATAGATTGAATTTTATCTTTAGCATGTAGTGAAACAGTACTTCTCATTTTCTGTAGTGGAATTTTCATAATGTTGGCTTTTTCCTTTAATTTTTACATTTCGATTTGGCCAGCTAATGTATGTAACTTACTCCTCCACCATAATCCTAAGCAAACCTTTGAAGGACGGGCCATTATCTCCCCCATTTTACAGATGAGGAAATGAAATCACGGAGATTAAAGTAATTTCATCAAGGTCACATAGCTGTTATTGGTGGTGCTTTATAGTTTCAGATCCAGACCTTCTAAACCCAAAGGGGAATGCCCTAAGCCATCAAACTACCTCCCTGTTAGTTGTAATTTTATGAACTGTAATGAGCAAATAAGATAATCTATTAATCTGATTTTTTTTTTTCTTTCCCTAGACTTTAGTGTAGTAACATGGTTGCATGTGACTGTTAAGGTGTTGAAAGGTGTAAAATATGGGTTACACCTACTTTATAGGGCTACTTTAGGCATGGCATAGAAGCTAATTTTTTACCTTTTATATTAAAGGCCAGTTGAGTAACACTAACTGCAGTATCACAGATATGAAACAAAATTTTGAGACTCGGCCTGTATTATTAATATGATATTTTCTCATCTATAAAATGGAGCTGCTGATAACAGCACTTTCCTCAAAGCTTGCTGTGGTATTGACAAAGATGTGTGTAAAGGGGTAATATGTAAAAGGACTAATTACTGTGTTCAGTAGCAGAGAATGGAAGAATGTTAGAAGAAGATATCCTATTCCTAGCAGCAAGTAATCTGTTTTCAGAATGGAGTATATTTCTTTTGGGAACTTAATAGTTTTTGCTTTTTAAAAAAAGACTTTTTAGATACTAATATCTTTTTATTTGCATGCTAAATATACTACATCTTTTTGTTTATGCTTTATATTATCTACCTCTGGAATTAGTTTATTGCATATAACTGAAAATAATAGGTTCTGATTCATTTTAGTTATGGTATTTCCGTACCCCCATCCCACCCCACTCATTGAAGAATGTATTGTGTCCTCCTTTCCCCTGAATATTTTCCTCCTGTCCCATAAACATTTCACTTTCTAAGTCAATTGAGTAACTTGTGTTTTGGATGCTGTTAATGCCATATTTGTGTAGGACAAGGATTGATCATTGATGAAATATTACACAAATTGGTACAGAACCCCATTCTCACAATGAGGGATATCCAAAAGGTATAAGGTGTGTCTGAGTTAGACTCATTTTTAAAGTAAAATGAAACCTGTCACCTTATGAATAGGGGTAACACAGTGAAAGCTTATCTCAGTCTGTGTTAACTGCTGCTTAGAAGTTTTGAGAATAAAATAGTTTTCTGAGTAATATGTTAAGTTTCTCAACAGTATATTGCTATATCAGTCAGAACGTCTTTCCAAAAATATTCTATAGAGGGTAGTAAATTTTTCCCTTCCCTCCAGAAAGGCTAAAATGTAAACTGATCTTTTTTACCAATTATATTTCTTGTCATTATTTTGCTCTAGAATGATATAATGCCTGTTGTGTATTTGGCCTTCAGTGTGCACTCATTTGCTGGCTAATGAGATCAATTAGGTGCTCGTCTTAGTTCAACCCTTTTCTGGTTGACAAAAACTTTATATGGTTTTCTTCTACCTAGAGTCTGACACAAGGTAACTATAAGATCATTAATGTAAAGAAACATTCTTACCCCTATTGGTACTGCTGGATGTTCTAATAAAGGAGAATGGGATATAATTTGCATTGGTGGAGCACATAGTGTATAAAAGACACTATTAAGTATTACTTACATATTACCTAGTAATTTTCTATTTACTTGTTTTCTTGGTCTGTTTTGCTTTCCTAGAATGTTTCCATGTCTTTATCACCTTGTATGGTAGTTAATTAGGCATATCCTCTAGGATTATGCCTAGAATTTACTACATATCATTGTATGAATAAGCTAGGAAACGCAGAAGACTGAACCCAGAACTAAGTTGCAACAGACACATATCTTGGTGGAGCAAAAGAATACTGTCAGTTTTTTCTTTCTGTATTTACCCATTAGAGTAGTATCAGATACTTAAGTAGTTTGTGTAAGATGCGTTGTGAGATTTATTTGCATCAGATTTCCCATCCTAATTTTTAGGTTTATTCAACAAACATCAAAGAATCTTTTAATTTTATAAGCCTCAGTGGATCAAGGAGTATGCGTTTTGGTTCCCAATGCCAAGATGTTCAAAATCATAAAGACTAATTCTAAGTTACCTTAGAGTCTTTGGATTCATGCGAAAAGATAAAAATAAAAGGTATTCAAGAAGGTAAGGGAAGTTTGGTGCAGGAAATTCATATAAGGAAAATTGTAGTGTAGATCAAGTGAGGGCATGACTGGAGATCAAGAATAATTGTTAATATTATTCATTCATCATCATCATTATTAATATTCATTGGGCATTTACTATGCTGAGCACTCAGATATGAACATTTTGTGAATTATTTCTTTTAAATCATGTAATAGCCCTAGGGAGTAGAATGGATTATTTAATACCATTTCACAACTAGAAAACTGAGATTTAAGTAACTTCAGAATTATTATTAAGCTAGTAAGTGGGATTTGAATAATCTGAAGTGCTTGATTTCTATCCTACTTGGATTTTTCAAACTTAAGTCATTTGTGATTTTTGCTTTATATTCAAACCATCTGTTAATATTTTCTTTGAAATTAACCCTTAATTAAGTAAATTTAAAAGAAATTTACATGGTTATTTGGTGTTAGAGGTTTTTCCCCCTGACATGTATCTCCTCCTCTAAAATAAGCGTATAATTTTGAATATTCTAATGGACCACTTAAAATCATTTACTGTACCATCAGTAATCTTCTGTATTCAACCTTTGGGATACTGGATAGGGTTAGGTGACAATTGCAATTAATGAAGACCAGAAATAATGAAAACTTAGAATGGCAATGTCATCAAATAGGAAATGGCAGCATTACCGGAATAGAGATATAGAGCCCTCGCAGCATACCTGGCACAACGATGTCCACAATAAACTGCAAAGTGGAATGGGCATATAGATAAGGAAGTAACGGGATGTCTAAGACAATCTATGGCAAGAGAAGGGGAACAAGAACTAATAAGTGAAAAAGTCACTACAGAAATCAGAGTAGAAGAGAATCTAAAAAAAACAGGATCATTAAAACCAAACGTCAGAGCATGCAGAAAAATATGTAAGAAGCGGTCTTTGGATTTGACTAAGAGATTTATTGGTAACCCTAAAAGAATTTAGGTCAGGAAATGTAGGCCAAAGGTTAAGTAGGAAGAAATAAGTGGTGTAACCTCTTGGGTTTTGGTGTATGCATACTGAAAATGAGCTTTGGACTAGGAATTGAAAAACCTAAATCTTGTCACATTGTACCTGTGTTAACTTTGGGAACAAGTCACTTGACTTTTTCAACTTTTATATGTGTTTATCTGCAAAATAGGGATGATACCTCTTTCTCTAACTCAGGATTGTTGTAAAGATCACATAAACTATGTGTGAATTTTGAATTTATCTGATATCACATAAGTCTTGACCATATTTTAAAAAGAACCATGAAGAAAAGTTAAAACTAAGGGAGTATCGAAGGAATATCCCTGCCAAATAAATTTTGAGTCTTTAAGAGATAGATGCTTATGTGGTTGGAGGATGGGTATCTAGAGAAGTTTATAATTAATTATCCTTCCCCTTTCTAAATGAATAATCTAAAAGTGCAGGATGGCTGTATATGGTTTGTAGTTGGTGCACTGTACAAAGATGCCAGGCTGAAGGAGGCAACAAGGACTGAAATGCAGCCCTGTTCTGCTTGCGGTCTTGTGCCTTGACTTAGGCCTCTATCAGAAACAATTGGGAGGGCCTCCCTGGTGGCGCAGCGGTTAAGCGCTGGGCTGTGGAGCTGTTGGCAGCACACGATGCGAGTTCAACACCCAACCAGGGAGAATCCCACATGGTGCGGCAGACCTCTCCTGCCTCGCCCGCTGCTCCCCTCAGCAGTGTATTTCTGATCTGCCTGTTCTGCTCCCCTCTCTGTCTCTGGTGAACCCTCTCGCCGCCCCATGCCTCTGGCCTGTACCCCAGCTTGTATGTATAAATAAATAAATCTTTAAAAAAAAAAAATTGGGAGACTGAAAAATGAGCACTAAGGAACAAAAATGTAGAACTTTTTTTTTACTGCAATGGGTTAAATTGTTGGGGAAGTACGACATTCTAGTTTATCCAGTATATTTTATGGAAGGATATTGTTGCTTATTAAATATTTCTGTCAACTGAAAAGTAGTATATTAAATGTCATACATACATTATCAGATTTCAGAAAGGTGACAAAATATGTCAGCATATATAAGTACAGCAAAACTACTTAAAACAAGTAATCTTCAAAAAACTTTGATTTTCCAATTCTAATCAAAATTTAGATTTTTGACAATAAGACTATCGTTCCTTGACCTGTATTTCATTCAGTTAGCTGTTTTTAATGTTAGCTTTAAAGTATACAGGAGGTATACTAATACTTTTAGAAATTAAGAAATTAAGAAAATAGAACAGTAGAAGAATTTTATTTTAAAAGCGGAAATGAGACTTTCGACAGCTAAGGAGGGTTGGTTATATTGCTGTTTGAATTTTAACATTTTAGATTAAGAAAAATGGGGTTTTGGTTTACAATTCTGAGTTTTAGTATGTGTAGATTTATGTAGCTGGAACTGCAGTTAGGTTACAGACTGGAGAAAGGTGAAGTATCTTCCAGAGTCCTCTGACATTTTGGAGGCAGAGTGTATTTCTTCTGCTGGTGGCACAGTGGGTTAAATCTCAGCCAGTGAAGCTGTCGGAAGCCACTGCAGCATGAGTTTGATCCACAGTCTCTGGCCAGGGAGATTCCCACATGGTGCAGCAGACCCTTCCTGTCTCCCCTGCTGTTCCCCTCAGCAGTATGTTTCATCATTCTGCCAGTTCTGCTCCCCACTCTGTCTCTGGTGAATCCCTCTCACCCCCCACATCTCTGGCCTACACCCCAGTTCTTGTATGCATAAATAAATAAAAAATCTTAAAAGAAAAAAAGGAAAGAAAGAACTGTTAGATAAGGATTTTTTAAAGTCTACATGTGCTAATTGCTTGGTTTCCTGACCAGAAAGAAAAAAACATTTTGATTGTATAGTTAGATGTGGAAAGATGATAAGCAGAAAGGAAGAGAGGGGTACGTTTATAAGTCTTAAGACATTGTAATGTTTAAGGAATAATTGAGCCACTGTGTGATGGGGAGAGAGGATAACCAGTTCTCTACACTTAAAAATATCAACTTAAATTCTAACTCTTAGAAGCAACCCTTCTAAGAAGGTTTAGAATAACTAATGAAAGGTTTCGAATAATTAATGACACTAACAGCATCTTGAAAACAATGCTCCTTTTTCTCACAGACTGCCAGCATACTTGTCTTGCGGGGTGGGCAAAAAAGATTGACTAAAAATGTTTGGGTTTTGTTTGTTATCTGTTTTGAAAATAGTATTTATTAAAGCTTTTTTTTAAGACACTGGTTTAAGAGCATTATACACACTTTGTTAATTAAATCTTACAACAGACCAGAAGGTGTTATAGCCCATAGACGAAATAAAAACTCAGTTATATTTAATGACCAGGGAAGTGCTTAAGTCATAATATACAAGTATGCTATAAAAACATCTACCTTCTAAATGTTGAGGCTGGGATTTAAACTGGAATCAGTTGGAAGAGAAATAGTTGTGTAATATGAAGATTTTAAATACTAGAAGTTTTCAAGAAGTATGCTCTGGCAATCTCGTCATCATTGTTAAGAGCAGTAGACATTAACAGCTTTACTTTGTTAGAACAGCAATTTATAATATGCAAGATTTGATAGCTACTTTTGATTGTTAAACTTTTTTATGCGGTAGCAACTTAATTCACATGTTTCATTTTCCAAGAACAGCCTGAGCCCTTCTACCATTCTGATTAGAACTCCAGATTTATTTATATTACACTTTGTTTTTAAAAATGACAATTTTCAATGTTTTTGCTGTAGTGCTTTTTGTAGGAGAGGCTTTCAACATATGGTGACTTTCTTAGCTTTACTATCATAGTAGTAAATGTGATCTTAAAAATATTTTGTTACTCAAAGTTTAGAATTACTAGTTGATTATAACAATTAAAGGGGTGGATGTGACACTAGAAGTTGACCAGGTCATCCTCTTCACCCAAAGCAAGAATTATCTTTAAAATATTTCTAACAGTGGTTTATCTTGTTTTTGTTTGAATGCATCTGGTGACCAGGAGGACACTGTTCAGGGAGAAACTTTAACATTTCCAGAACATGTTTTAAGATCTTCCAATTTTCCAAATAATTTTAACGCAATAATAGAGCTCAAGTCTTTTCACCTTCTATCTCTATCATCTACTCTAGGATTTGGCTTTCTTTTCAGGGTTTCCCCTCCAAGAAGCAATTTCTATAAAAGAAAACAAACTCTGGAGGTGGGGGTACATCAAAAAAGATAAGAGTACCTGTCTCATACTTCTTAGAAGCACCTTCTTTCACACATTTCTTGGCACTGGATTCAAATTTGTGCCTCCGCGAAACTACATTTCACAGCTCTGGGTTGCTTGGCAAATTGTGAAAACAGAGAAGGCTATGAGTTTATTTTCAGGTAACTTATTTCCACCTGTGATAAACTGAACAATTAGAAAGTTTTCCCTTTGTTACCAATTTAGTTTAGTTTAGTATTAATGAAGCCCAGAATTGAGCACAATACTCTTAACTAGTGTGGTAAATGCAAAATTTAGGGGAATGTAAAATTTCCACATCTGTGCATTAAATTGCTGTTTAAGTAAAAATTTTTATAAAGCAGTATTGTCAAACTAGCTGTTGCAGAGCTGTCCAGTTTCATAGGACAAGTTGGGCCTGTATTGTATATTTGTGAAATTCAGTTTTGAACTGTGACTGTATAACTATTCTTATGTTTAATCTGCCTGCATTTCATGATCCTTTTAAATCTTAAGAAAGTCATTGACTGCATTATATTCTTTCAGATGTATATACCATATGTGATATTAACTTTCCAGGTCTTTTCTAAGTTTTTAACAAAAGACTGAAAAGGATCAGGTATATTCTGTTATTCAGATCACATTACTTCATATTGACCACATTCTTTAAAAAGATAATTGCTCAACAATAATTTTTTTAAGTTTATTTTTGCGTTGACCTGGGTGTAGGCCAGAGGTGCAGGGGATGAGAGGATTCACCAGAGACAAGAGTGGAGAGCAGAACAGGTAGATCACTGAAATACACTGCTGAGGGGAGCAGCAGGCAGGACAGGAAAAGAGAAATCTGTTACCCCATGAGGGTTAAGCTCCTTGGCGGGATGAAACTCAGGCCTTTGAGGTGGGCCAATGGTGGTAGGTGAGACTTAAACTCCTAGGCTGGGCCTCCCTGGTGGCACAGCGGTTGAGCGCTGGCTGTGGAGCTGTCGACAGCGCGCGATGCCAGTTTGACGCCCGGCCAGGGAGAATCCCACATGGTGTGGCAGACCTCTCCTGCCTCGCCCCCTTCTCCCCTCAGCAGTGTATTTCTGATCTGCCTGTTCTGCTCCCCGCTCTGTGTCTGGTGAACCCTCTCGCCGCCCCATGCCTCTGGCCTGTACCCCAGCTTGTATGTATAAAATAAATAAATCTTAAAAAAAAAAAAAAAAAAAACTCCTAGGCCACTAGGGAAACCCAAGGACTGCTTTTTAGTTAATGTGTTTCAAATCAGGGGAGGAGGGAGTATATCTAAAGTAAACTTTTTAGAAAATTTATGAATTGTGATCACTGTCCTGAAACTCAGGAGTGGTGAGTGGCTTCACTTCTTTATTTTCACTCACTTTTTTTATTTTAAATGTGAAATTTAGTTAAAATTGAGTGATGAAATACTACTGTTTTCTGAAGTTAATACATCCATCTTCTCTGTCTAGGTCAGCTCAGGCTGCCATTTTTAAAAAATGTCATAGATTGGGTTACTTAAACACAAAAATGTATTTCTCAACAGTTCTGGAGGCTGGAAGTCCAAGATCAGGGTTCCAGCATATTCCAGTTCTGGTGAGGCCTCTCCTTGTGGCTTGCACATGACTGCCTTCTATCCTCACAAGGAAGAGAGAGTTCTGGCAGCTGTTCCTCTATCAGAGCATTAATCCCATTTGCCCAGCCTTATCACCTCACCTTACTTATCTCCAAAGGACTTATCCAAATACCATTACTTTGGGAGTCAGGCAAATGGTTTACACAGAAGATATACTTTATATTTGTACATGATACGTGGCTATTATTAGTAAACATTTTTCCTTTGTTTCTTCAATTAATTTGTTAAGTATTTACAGCATGCTCTTCTGGAAATTTACCTATTCGTATCAGTGGGACATTGTACTATATCTTTACAGGAACTAAGCCATCACCATAAGAAGGAGGAGGGGAAGATATAGGTAAACAGCTTGAATACTTAGAAGGAAAGTATGCGTTTATTTGAATTTAGTAAATTGTCGGTTTGTCAAAGTATGGATCTTTTCCAAATGCATTGGATTTTACTATCACTGTTTTCAATATTATATACTTTAAATCCTTTCATAATGATAACTAGTAATTGTAGAAACTTAAAATTTTCAGCACTAAAGGAACTTTAGAGACTATAACTTGTCTCTTTGTGCCCTTATAAGTTCCTTGTCACCAGATTTCAACCTACAGTGACTGTCAGTTGATGAAAATCATTTTTTGTTACCTCTCTTCAGTGTTATCCTTTCATTTTGAAAGATTGAGATTTATATTAAACTGCTGCCTTCCAAATTCATCTTAGACATTTGGAAAGTTGTTTTTAAAATGCTGGCTTCCCCCACCCCCTTTTTTTATTCTTTCACTTTAACACTTTTTGCAAAAAATACCTACAAGGAAATATATACTCATTGTTCAGAATTTAGAAGCTGCAGGTACTACACACGTTTTGGTACAAGTGAAAAATGCTGGTTTCTTCCCAGCGCTGCTCAGTTGTATAGAATCTTGAATTTAGAAATGATTTCTTTCTCTTTGCTCTGCCTTTTATAGAGAGAAAGGGAGCGGGGTGTGTTAAAGATTTATTTACTTTTGCATACAGGCTGGGGTACAGGCCAGAGGCATGGAGCGGCGAGAGGGTTCACCAGAAACAGAGTGGGGAGCAGAACAGGCAGAATTTACAGAAATACACTGCTGAGGGGAGCAGTGGGCGAGGCAGGAGAGGTCTGCCACGCCATGTGGGAATCTCCCTGGCCGGGCATCGAACTCACATAGCCCCTGCCGACAGCTCCACAGCGCAGCAGCGCTTAACCGCTGCGCCACCAAGGAGGCCCCAGCCCTAAATAATTTATATTTTTAGGTGTATCATCAAGCAGGACAGTAATATAAAAATATTCTTTTTTTTAAAGATTTATTTATTTATGCATACAAGCTGGGGCACAGGCCAGAGGCATGGGGCGGTGAGAGCGTTCCCCAGAGAGAGTGGGGAGCAAAACAGGTAGATCGACAGAAATACGCTGCTGAGGGAAGCAGTGGGCAAAGCAGAAGAGGTCTGCCTGCCATGTGGCATTCTCCCCTGCGGGCAGCTCCACAGCACAGCACTTAACCGCTGCACCACCAAGGAGGCCCAATATAAAAATATTCTTAAGCACATAAAATAAAATGCTTTTCAAAATTAAAATGTTGTAAGTAGAGACTATAGCTCCTTTGGTCTCCTATAACTGATGGTATAGGTGTTTTGTTTTCTTTTTTACTCAGAAGCTGTTAAGTTGGAAGAGATATTTCCTATTGAAGACTTTTAAAATGACTAATAATAACATAAGTTGTACCATTTTGTTACTTAAGATGGGGGTCTTGTGAATGCAGCTGTGCATTCACTCAGCAGTGAAGAATTTTTTATTATTTTTTCCCTCCATTGACTCATGGCATTTAGAATAAACTCAAGGTCAGTATACCTTATACTAGCCTGCAGGGCTCTGAAATCTCCCTTCCCTCCTACTCAGATGTGAATCTTCTCATTGAGATTGCCTCCCTTTTGCCCCCAGTAGTTCTCAACTGTGTCTGTACTTCAGAGACACTTTGGGAGCTATCGAAGAATACGATTGCCAGACCCACCCTGGCAGTTCAGATGAATTGGTCCAGCATGGTACCTGGACATAGTATCTTTTAAAACTTTCCTCCTATACAAGTCACTGCACCGACCTGGGTTAAGAACCATTGATTGTTCTTTGCTCCTCCTTTGATTGTCATGTCACCCTTTCAGAGAGATCTTTGGCCCTTTACCATCCTATCTTACCTCCTTCTCTGCTACTTCTTTACCCAGTTGAGTTTTTTTCATCCCCATGTTCTTATTTTCCTTTGTAAAAGTTCTATGAAGGTAGGGGGATTATCTGTCTTTTTATGGTATGAAATTAGATATTAGTTCTCAATGCATTTGTTGTATAAATGTTGTTGAATGACTGTTGTCACTGCAGCAGTTAGGGAGGTACTTTCAGAGGGCTTGTTGTTTCTGTGTAATCTGTAGAGGATTGCTTCGCTAAATTGTATTTCAGAGAATATACTAATTACTCCAGTAGTCTTTAAGAGGACACTGGTTTCATTATTGAAGGTATTAGTATCCAAGGACAAGGGCACACCAGAGAGAAGATATGTTGTCCCTTAGAGGCAATGTTGCCCATATGGGTTAGGTTCCCATACCAGTGCACAAAAGGAAGAGGCATTTACCATACCTGCAAAGCACTTTGATGGTGTAAGATTAGTTAATTAATGTTTAATTCCCCCATTCACTCATATAAATATTTACCCAGTGCCTACTGTGTCTCAGACTCTAGTGGAGGGAGGAAAAAAGAGACAGGTTGTCCTTGTTTACTGAGTGGAGGCAAATTTAGTGTTATGCTCAATGAACGTTCACTTAAGTAGTTTTGTGAGTGTGTTTGTAGATCACTTCTACGTGATTCTTTTTTTTTTTTTTTTTAAGATTTACTTATTTATACGTAGAAGAACTTGGGTGTAAGCCAGAGGTGCAGGGCAGGTGGTGGGTGGGAGAAAATTCACCAGAAACAGAGTGGGGAGGAGAACAGGCAGATCTACTGAAATGCACTGCTGAGGGGAGCAGTGGGTGAGACAGATTCCTCAAGGTCACTAATAACTGTGTTTTTTTTTTTTAAGATACTTTTTCTCATTGTCTCTCATTTGAGACAATTTCTGTTGATGATTTCAAGCTCCCTATTCTTTCCTTCTACAGTATCTGAAATGCTGGTTATCAGTGTTTTTCATTTCTGTAAGTTTGAGGTTTTCATTATCTTTCATGTCTTCTTGTACTCGATCTTTTTGTTTTGTTTATATGTATGTAAACATATGTTTATACCTTCATGCACTGGAGTGTGTGTGTGGAAAGGGACACACACACATTGGTTTTTGAGTCAAATTGTTTGAGAAGAAAACTGGTCCTGGATTGAAAGTGTAAGCCTGTTAAGTGTGATGGTTACTTTCTTAGAAACTTCTTACCTAGTCAGGATTCTTTGTTTCATTTTAGGCATCCAAGCAAGTTTTTACGAGCATTATACAAAGTGAAGCTAAGTCTTCCTGGTACTTATTTTGCATTGGTTGGATTTTTGGATACTTATGCTAAAATTAATTTTTGAACAAGTCAGCCACGTGAGCATTTCAGGCTGTCTCCCAAGCCTTTCAGATGGAAGACAGCAAGTAGGCATGATTAAACTTTGTCTTTAAACCTTTAAAAATGTCCAGGGCTTCCCTGGTGGTGCAGTGGGTAAAAAGTCTCAGGACTATGAAACTATCCAGAGCCACTGCAGCATGAGTTGGATCCCCAGCCAGGGAGCTTCCCACATCGTGCAGCAGACCTCTCCTGTCTTGCCCACTGCTCCCCTCAGCAGTGTATTTCAGTCGATTTGCCTGTTTTGCTCCCCACTCTGTCTCTAGTGAATCCTCTACCCACCCCCCACCCCCCCTGCCACACACACCTCTGGCCTACACCCCAGTTTGTATGCATAAATAAATCTTCAAAAAGTAAAAATGTCCACACCTAGCAGGCAAACATTACGTTACAGTGGAATTGGTTTTACTGATTAGTCCAGTAATTTTGTTTATGGCCACAAATTCTGTCTTTAGAAATGCATGTTCTTTTTCCTTTCTTTTTTTTTAAAAAAGATAAACCTTTTATTCTCCAACAAGAACATTTACCTCACTTCCCAAATCCATGTGCCCCTTCACACCAGTTTGGATGACAGTGGATAATGGGAATCTAGGTCTGTGATCCAGGTGCTGAGGTTGGGGGGGAGGGCTAATGAGAGGAACTCCCTAGTTCTGAGAACAGAGTAGTTACCCTCTCTATCCATTGATAGAAACCAGACAGATGAAAAGCAAACAGGCTCTTCCACCCTGTTTAATTGTGGAATGATTGTAGAGTTGTGGGAAGTGGGGAATACCTAGGGTGACCTAAGAAAGTACATAGGTAGCACATCAGGGATGTTAGGAACATAATAACATGTATCCAAAATTTAAAATGGCAGGAAGCTCTCTTAATTTTCATAAGCTACAGAACTTGCTACAGATTGAGAAGGCTGACTTTTTCATAGCAGTAGTTACACTAAATCAGTTTCTCTTTTTGGTTGAATTATCTTTAGATTTCATTTCTGCTGATGTTGGTTATATGCATTTATCTGTAGAGTAAGTTCTATAAAATGTAAAAACGAGCGATTCATAAACATTTGAAAACAAATTTTTTTCTCTATTCTAGTGATCTGGGAAGTAGATTCTTTGTCCATCTTTCTCGTTTCAGATTACACCTAGTACATATTTTGTTTACCTCTTATTTGGGAAAAAAGCATGTATTGAAGTGCATACATCGATAATAGTTTATTGATTATGGAAGGGAAACTTAGAGAATTTTGAACCTTAAAGAGACCTGCTCAAATATGAATTTATATTTGCAGGAACTTTTACTTTGACCTTCTATAGAACCTGTGTTGTATGACTTCTTTTTAAGATTTTATTTATTTATGCATATAAGCTGGAGTACAGCGTCGGACTTGCCTGCCGCTGCCAACAGCTCCACAGCGCAGCGCATAACCACTGTGCCGCCAGGGAGGCCCTGTTGTATGGCTTTTAAGGTCAATTCCTTGTTCTTTTTTCTGTTTGTACTTGGAAATTTATTTTTTTTAATTTATTTATTTATGTATACAAGCTGAGGTATAGGCCAGAGGTGTGGGGGCGGGGGTGAGAGGATTCACCAGACACAGAATGGGGAACAGAACAGGCAGATTGACAAATACACTGCTGAGGGGAGCAGTGGGTGCGATAGGAGAGGTCTGCTGTGCCATGTGGGAAGCTCCCTGGCCAGGTATCCAACTTGTGCTGCAGTGGCTCTGGATAGCTTTATAGTGCTGATACTTAACCCATTGTGCCACTAGGGAGGGTACTTGGAAATTTCTTACAGTTTGTAAAGAAAATATTTTTAAGGTTCATTTTCTTATTCTCTCCAAGCTCTAGTGTTCTGAGATGACTACAATTGAATTAGATTTTCTGACACCTGTGGTTAATTTAATGTGTTTTTTTTCCTTGTGTAAGCATATGGAGACGCTAGACTCCCTTCTTGTATTTTGATTTGTTTACCTATGAAATTGTGAGCATTTTAATGTGTTTGCTTACTAGTATTAATTCTCTAGTGAATTGTCTCTTCATGTGTCTTGAATGGTTTCTTTTTCTATGCTTGTTGATTTCTTATATAGCATTTTCACATTTTGTTAAATGTTGAGTTATTTTCTCTGTTTATTTTATAGTAACCATTTTCTTCTGGTCAGAATATTTGGTCAGCTTGCCTTCTGAAAGTCTCAGTATGAAAATCGGTACTGTATTTTAGGTAAAGTTGCGACTTCATTCAAGACAAAGAAGAAATGTAAATAGTGGGAAATAATCTTTAGGAGTATAGAGTTCTGGGTTAAAGATAAAAATTTGGGATCTTCAGTTGGCAGTGAAGCTATCTCAGTGGATGAGATTTCTTACAGAGGAAAGTTTAGAGTGAATGAGAAAGAGTACAGGATGAATAGAACTGGAGAAAATAATTGACCTTGGATAGAATTATAGGAGAGATATATATATAATCCCTATGTTGCAGTGATTCTGAAGATCACTTGTATATTAGAATTTCCTGGTAAGCCTTTTCAAAATTAGGATTGATACCCAGAACCCACCTCAACACCACAGATACTGACGTACTTTAAATCCCCAGGTGAATTTAATTGCAGCATGCTTAGGATATATCTACTTAAAAGAAGTCTGGCCTTTAAACTTTGTATGTCTCAGAACCACCTGGAAGACTCACTAAAACAGTGCTGGACTCCACACTCAGAGTTTGTCATGGTAGGTCTAGGCTGGAATCTCTAAGGTTTTAGATGATGCGGTGAACAGGTGGAAGAAGGAAAACCCATGGGAAGGACAGGTGTAGTTGCAAGTGGGCTTTCAGTTTTACTCTTTAGTATTACTTGCTTTCTCTGTGGTGGAGGTATTTGAGGGTCTTGGCTTAAAGAGTGTTGGCGAATAAATCTGTTAAGAGAGATCTAAGTAGCATTATATTAAATTGCCATCAAGTGAAGGTAAAAATAAGTTGACCTTTTTTCTTGATAAATAATTCTTTTTTCGCTTGAAGATCTTGGATTTTAATTTTGTTCTGTAGTTAATAAATGTCCTTTTTTCCTCCCTCTGTAGACTATTCTACCTGTATCTTTGTCATGTTATTAGTGAAAATATGCCAACAGGTTAGATTCTGGGAGTACTGTTCTCCTCACACACATTAATTAGCACCCTTGGGACTTAAATTGTATGCATTCTTGTGCTTATGATAGCGAGCTATACTATCATGGTTCTTTTGGTTGCAAGGGAGTCCTTTTCACAATTTATCTGAAGGAAAGACATTTTGTTGTAAATCTGTGTACTTGGAGCATGAAATGGTTATCCTTGGTTAATGGGGAGGAAGCAGCAGGCATGGTGTAGACTGACCTGGAAACTTTGATTTCAAATTCCACCTCCTTTACAACTCTGAACATTAGTTGCTTACCTGTAAATCAGAATACTAACTGTATCATGAGATTATTAGATTGAAATGAGATAGTAGGTGTAAAATTCTTGATAAATCTCGTGGAACTGTACAAATAATTGAGTGTAGCAGTTGATATGCATACAAAACTGCATCTCTGCATGTGAAGCTGGTTCTGCAATTGACAAATGTAAAACTAATGTGTATAAAATGAGTCTGCATAGGCATCCCTTGACCTTGATGCTTTTTGCATGATATATGGCTATACTGTACTATTTTCAGCTCTCATGCTTTAGTTCTTGATGCTTTTAGCTATTGATTTCTGTGGTAGAATTTGCCAACCTTAGCTTGATTCTCACACCAACCCCTCAAAAACAAAATCACAAAAACCCTAACTAAGGTTGATAAGTTTATAAACCTCATTAAAATGAAAGGAAATAGTATGAGAGCTAATTTACGTCTTTCCCCCTATTTATCTACAGAGTGATTTTTAGTTAAGGTACACTTTTAAGTTTAGGATATATTTTATTTACGTATGAACGTTCATTAAAACACATTTCTAGTAACTTTTCATATATACAAGAGATTTATTTGGACAGGCACCCTTTTTTGAACACTTAATATAGTCATAAAGTAGACTATTTTTGTGTTTCTTTGGTTTATGAGGAAATGTTTTCCCCTTTGCAGAATGCAGGGAAAACAGTGATGTTTTTATCCTAAACTGTTAAAGTAAGAGAGCTTTGTTAGACCCATACTGCTTGAAAACACGGGCATGCAATTTATAGGGGAATGATTTTAACCTGTCATATTTTGATTTTATATTTCTATGCTGATGATGCCAGTCATCTAAAGCTTATTAAATTGATTGTTAAGTAGGAAGAAATCTTCATAGATTGACTGTATTTGAACCATTCATGTTCATCTTAGTAGGGATCAAAAAGTCTTAGTCTCTGTCATAATTAAGTGGTTACAAACCACTTATAACTACAAATAACTAATGTATTTGTTGTGTGCATGGTGATTTATTTTGATAAAAATTTTGTCATGTATTGGTTATTAGACATGCCTGAAATTATTGATATGACTTGTAGAAGGTAGAGCTCTTCACTTCTCACTGCTTTTTTTTTTTCAGAGTGAATAATTGAATTTACTGAAATATTACTCAACTAATAAATTCTAAATTTTTCCTCCTTTTTTATTCTTACATGATCTTAAAGACTGGTTTTAAGGGGTGTGGCAGGAGGTTTTGGACTCGATGAGTTTCCACCGAAATGTCGGAGAAGTCAGGCCAGAGCACAAAAGCGAAGGATGGGAAAAAGTATGCAACACTCAGTTTATTTAATACTTACAAGGGAAAATCATTAGAAACTCAGAAAACCACAGGTGAGTAAAAATCAGTTGGTATTTATATTTTTTATGATTTTGTTTTGTTGCTGTAAATTGTACACTGTAATTATTGCTATATGAGCTAGAACAAACCCGTGTTAATGTGACCTTAGCAACATGGGGCTTTTTATATATGCATACATTTTTCAGGGGGTGTAAATTAAGTGTCTTAATAGAAAATTTGTATGTGTATACCTTAAAATATTTACTTTTCCTGTTGTCAGCAAAAAATAAGTAGAAACGTGGTTTCAAAGGGGAAACTTAGTCAATGAAATTAATAGACATAGAGCTGAACTAGAGTCCTGTGTTTTGATTTAGTTTGGTTTTGTTTTTGATACCCTGAACCCATCGTTTATAGTGAACAGTGAAAATGGACTGTGTATCATAGATTTGCTAAATATACTATGTACATAAAGTTTCTATAGTCTCTAAAATATTAGACTTTTAATTTGAAGTAAATTCCCCCAAAATACTACAAAGCCAGCATTATCAGTGATTTCCTTCTCATCCTGTGTAGGGTTGCATTGTTAGACTTTTTAAAGCATCTGTTCAGTAGCTTGAATAGTATATTTTAATATAATTTCTACATCACATTGTGTTGCAGGTATGTGACTTGTCTAAAAATTCCTTACTAGGAATTCTGAATATAAGGAAAGTTTAGTGACTCAATTAATTGCTATTGTTTTCCTGTTTCTAAAGAATAAGGTGGATAATAAAACAAATGTTCTAAAGTATTGATGTTGTTGGTTTTTAGTAGCAGCTCGACATGGATTACAAAGTCTTGGAAAAGTTGGTATTTCGAGGCGTATGCCTCCACCTGCTAACCTCCCTAGTCTCAAAGCAGAAAACAAAGGCAATGATCCCAACGTGAACATTGTGCCTAAAGATGGCACAGGATGGGCATCAAAACAAGAGCAGCACGAAGAAGAAAGGTGAGTCAAATCTGCTAAAGAATGAAACCATTTTCCTTTCTTCGTAAGGAACTTTCTATGTGTGCTGGGTACATTACATAGAACGTGCCTTTAACATTTTTCATATAGTCAGCTTCAATTGATTTTTCCTGTGACTGGGCTTAGTGACAGTATTTCTGTGTCTTGAGCTAGACCAGACAGGATTGCTAATACACCTTCTTTATATACTGTGTCAGTCAAGCTCCATCCTGTCCTATCCCCACCAAATCAGCATTCTTTTTCTAATATAATGAAGAGTTGTTGTTTCTATTAAATAATTTCTGTGATGCTAAGAATTTCTACCTGCCTCGTTCACTGAAACTGTATCTGATGTGCATCATATGTCTTGAATGAATAAAGAATTAGCAGGAGAGATGGGGCAGAATAATGTCCCTCTTAATCATTCAACAAATATTTTCACCTCCTGTGTGTCAAGAACTGTGTGGGACTCTATTGAATAGCCAGATTAAATAGTGGCAATTATTGAAAATGAGAGGAACAATTGGATACTTAATTTGTTCCACTTGTATCAAATTTTTATATTCCTGTTTGGGGGAGCTTTATATAATAAATTGGACTCTTACAGAAAGCTTATCAAGGGCTTCTTCTCTGTTTCTTAGTTTCTTAGTTGTAGGATTATTTTGTAGTAGTAGAAAGTCAGTTACAATTGTAAGTGTACAATTCTAAGAAATATTGCATATGTCTCAACTATTAATGCTTTTCATTTTTAATCATTAACTCATTACAAAGATTAAATAAAACTAGACCCTTATAAGACACCTTTTTACTCGGGTTGGATTAGGCAGATTGCCATTATCTCTTTGAATAACAGTAATAAGTACAGTAGTGAACCTGTTGACTGCCAAATGGAGAGCTTGCTTAGCCTTAGCCCATGGCTTATTCTACCAGCCCAGACTGTATGTATTCCCATTTTGTTTGTATTACATTCTGTTAATTCTAATTATAAATATTCTCATCTTCAAAACAGATTTTTGGTAGTTATGTTCAATAATGAGTGTCTCCCTTTTTTACAAAATGAAAAATAAGCAAAGCTGTCTTCTCCTTGGATTTTTCAGAGGCAGAAATGAAAGAACCTGACAATGCTATAATTCATTTTAAGGAACGTTGTAGAGAGACAACATTTGTGAGGTGCACATCTGTAAATAAATATGTAGCCAAAATTATTTGTACGCAGATTTACCTTAATTATAGTTTTTATTTTATCTAAACATATATCTGAAATAATGGATTCACTTTTTTTTTTAAATTAAGAGCACCAGAAGTTCCACCAGCGCAGCCAAAACCTGGGGCTGCAGCTCCCCCCGAAGTAGCACCTGCTCCCAAATCATGGGCCAGTAACAAGCAAGGTGGGCAAGGAGATGGTAAGTGGACATTAGCTGGGGAAACCGTCTAGGCTTGGTAGTTATTAAACAGCCATGGCAAGAGATAAGGAAATGGATTATTGTGTTTCAGTATCAGCGTAGAATATTATCAGAGGATATACTCAGGCCCTAAAACAAGGGTCTTTTTAAATCTCTTGGACTAGTTAAGTTACTGTCAAGAGGCAGACATGAGCCAGTGATAGGGATTAAAGAGTCTTTAAGAAATCCTCTGCCCTTGTTTATTTTACCTTTAACTCTACATGACCTCATAAAACCAGTACCTTCAACTCTTTGAAACTTAAAAGTACCTTGACATTGTATAGGTAGCTGGAAGTCATATTCATTTCCACTTGTGCCTTCAAGTTCTCCTGTTTCAAACATACTTTTCATAGTTTCTAGCATAGAGTAGTGCTAGAGAGTGGCCATAAAGGATAGTAGCTCTAATACTCTCCTAACCCAAGGAATGAACTCCTTGGCAAAATTTATTTTTTCCACTTGTAAAGCAGAAAGCTTCCGTAAAACATTCTGTGGAAAAAGCTAACTAGGAGTTCAAGCTGATAAAATAAGCTCTTTTAATTTATAGACGTATATAGGATAGAAGAAATCATAAAACAATTTATAGAAGTATAAAAATAAAAAGGCAAGCACGTTAGGTTGATAAGTGAATTGATGAATCATGAGGTGCAGTTGGTGTCTCAGTGAATTAAATGCAATAAAAGAAGGCATTTTAAATACAGTATTCATAAATTCTAAGATGTATATGATTTGAAACAATGCTTAGAGTGATTTGTTTGACTTGTATTGAAAATGTAAGGATTCATAATAACTCTGCTTATCCCGTCATCTTAAATGAGTACTCTGGAACAGTATCTAGCGGATTCCTTTCTTAGAGTATTATCTCCTTGTGGCTATTCAGTAACTTTCCAAGGGATTTTAATTCTAGGTAAATTTAAAAGTTTTATGCTGATGAATAATCATCATTGAAATGTGAAGTGATTTTTCAGAAAAGGCAGGGAACTCTATCCTGGGAGGGTTATTTGAACTATCTTCAGTTTGAAAGTTACATTTGATTTTTTTTTTTTTTTTAAATCTATAGGAATCCAGGTGAATAGTCATTTTCAGCAAGAATTTCCCAGCCTGCAGGCAGCTGGGGATCAGGAAAAAAAAGAAAAAGAAGCAAATGATGACAACTATGGCCCTGGACCGAGTTTACGCCCACCAAGTAAGAGTGCTTTCTACTTAATAAAAATACAGAAGGTTCTATTTGTGTTTGGCATAGCTTCTTGCCTGCTATTGTTGCATGTATGACTTTGCCTGGTTTGAAAAGGCAGATAGTAACTGTAGTTTGCTATTCAAGTGTAGTTTTTACATGGGCAGTATTAGCATAACTTGAAAACTTACTGGAAATAACATGTCTTTGGCCCTACACTCAACCTATTAAATAAAAAATGTTTTATCTTCACAAGATGCCTAGGTGGCTTATTTGCACTTTAATATTTGGTTATTTGTACAATAGTGAAGTTTTTTCAGGAAACCTTCCCAATTTACAGATATTTGTATCCATTTATTTGCTTCTCTGTTAGTTTTCAGGAGCCCCTTGCTTTCTGAACTAAAACAAACTGAATCAATTTGGGTACATAATGAAGCAATTTAACAAGAGAAATATAAAATGTTTCAGATATTTTGAAATGTCTTAGTATTGTATCAATTTTATATCATCATTGCTGAATATCTCAAAGGATCCTATATAAGTGGTAAAGATCCACTTTACCACAGCAGTTAAAATCCATATTTCTGATAATCTGATACAGTTTTCTTTCAATTCATTTCTTGTTAGGTCTGAATAAATTCTTTTTTAATTGCCATTCCATAGTTGATCAGTAGATATGTCAGGTCTGTTATTTCCTTGTTGAATTTTCATCAGTTACTTGTTGCTTTGTGGCAAATTTGACAGCTTAAAAGGACAAACTAAATGGTACTTAGAAGTATGTGAGGATCAGGAATCTGGCAGCTTTTTACCTCAGGGTTCTGGCTCAGAAACTCTGAACAGAAGTGCGGTGAACCTGTCACCTGAGACTGACTTGATTGGGACTCCCCCAAGTTCATTCATGGTAACTTTTGTATGTGGGCTGCTCACAGAATGGCTTCCCCTCGCCTACACACACCCTAAAAGAGAAGAAAGACCGATATCTCCTACCCAAGGTGAAAGCCCACAGTCTTTTAGAATGTAATCTCAGAAGAGACGTGTCATCATTTCTGACTTATTCTACAGGTTACACAGACTGATTGTGGTACATTGTGAGAGGTGACTACATAGATGTGAATACCAGGAGATGGAGCCTGCAGGCCATCTTGGAGGCTACCTACCAAATAATCTCTTCGTAAAACCACTGTTTTATTTGGTTAAGTGTAACTGAACCAGATAATATAGTCACTCAATCTGCTCAGTCTGCTACTAGCAATAACAGACTGAAAACAAGTGTAGGAGTGTGTCACTATCAATCCTTCACAGTGAAGAACTTTTCTACCCTTCTGCGCTCAGGACACCTCAGACATAACAGTGATTTTAATTTCTATATTAAATATTGGTAATGCTTAATAGAGAAGTATAAACATTTTCTTACTGGCCCCCTAGTATTTACTTGTGCTGGCACCCTGAGATATGTCTTCTCTGTTTTTGATATACAGATGCTTTTTTTTTTTTAATACATACAAGCTGGGGTACAGGCCAGAGGTATGGGGCGGCGAGAGGGCTCACCAGAGACAGAGCGGGTAGCAGAACAGGCAGATCAGAAATACACTGCTGAGGGGAGCAGCGGGCGAGGCAGGGGAGGTCCGCCACACCATGTGGGACTCTCCCCGGCCGGGCGTCGAACTCGCGTCCCCGCTGCCGACAGCTCCACAGCGCAGCGCCCAACCGCTGCGCCACCGGGGAGGCCCCCAGGTACTTTTTTTAAAAAAGATTTTGTTTATGCATACAAGAGCTGCAGTGTAGGCCAGAGTTATGGGGGTGGTGAGAGGATTCATCAGAGACAGAGTGGGGAGCAAAACAGGCAGATTGACTGAATACACTGCTGAGGAGAGCAGCGGGCGAGGCAGGAGAGGTCTGCTGCGTCATGTGGGAATCTCCCTGGCCGGCGGTCAAACTCATGCTGCAGTGGCTGCAGATAGCTTCATAGTGCTGGGACCTTAACTCCTTGTGCCACCAGGGAGGCCCCAATACCCAAATATCTTAAAATCATTTCACTATTCTGTTATCATGTAACTTGCTTATATTTTGTTGAAATGTACCAAGTTTGGTTTCACTCTGTGCCATGTTCAATTTTTTTTCCTTATTTCTTTCTTATCTCTCAATATCAGATGTTGCTTGTTGGAGAGATGGTGGGAAGTCTGCTGGTTCGGCTTCAACATCTGACCAAGATGAAAAACTACCTGGTCAGGATGAAAGCATAGCTGGAACATCAGAACAAAATGATATCCTCAAAGTGGTGGAAAAGAGGATAGCTTGTGGTCCTCCACAGGCTAAGCTAAATGGACAGCAGCCTGCCCTTGCTTCCCAGTACAGAGCTATGATGCCTCCTTATGTGAGTATTATTAAATAAGCAAGTGGTTAAATAAGAGGTTTTTGATTTGGGGGTCGAAGGAGAGAATTGGAATGAGGAAAAGTTTGATTCTTATTAACATTTAATTAAAACTTAGCATTTTCTTTTAATTATGAATGTAGGAAACAAATCAGAGAAGGATCAGTACTACTCTCGTTTTTGTTGTTTATAGGGATCATTGATATTTTCACATCACGTATTGTTTTAGATACTAAAAAAAAATATTTTACTCAACATTATTTCATAATAGTTACTAGACCCATTGGTAGAGCCACTTGTTATTTAATGACCTAATAAAGAAACATACATACCACTGTATCACAAATTTGTTCTTTAAATATTGTGGAAAAAACTTTAGTATAATTATTTTTACTCTCTAATACTCTATATTTTAAGATAGGCATTTTAAAATAAATTTCTTTTTAATTTTTTTTAAGATTTATTTTATTTTTGCATGCAAGCTGGGGTGCAGGCCAGAGGTATGGGGCTGTAAGAGGGTTCACCAGAGACAAAGTGGGGAGCAGAACAGGCAGATTGACTGAAATACACTGCTGAGGGGAGCAGCGGGAGAGGCAGGAGAGGTCTGTGCCATGTGGGAATCTCCCTGGCTGGCATCGAACTCGCGCCACAGCTCCCAACAGCTCCACAGCGCTGTGCTTAACCCATTGTGCCACCAGGGAGGACCCATTTTAAAATATTTCTATGAGGAAAAACCTGTAGGATTTAACAGACTGCCATGAGGGCTACTCATGGCACAAAAAAAGGTGACTACCTGCTTTGATTCTAAAATTTTTAGTGACATGCCTTCAATATTTTTCTCATTTTTCTGTAAGGAATATTTTAACCATATGCAAGAACAGAGTAATAATACAATGAACCTTCCTCCTCATTTCTGCCATTCATAGTCAGTGTTTATCAATTTATGGTCAATCTTATTTTGTGTATTTCCCACTACCCCTAATTACTAAAGCAAATTCTAGATTGATCATTTCAGTCATGTATATTTTAGGCTGTAGTTTTAGAGATAAAGACTAGGGGGAATTCACAATGGCAGTAATATACCTAAAAAGAAAAGTGTTTTTTAAAATCAAGTCGGTATTCCAATTTCTCTTACTTCTCCTGGCTAGCATCCCAGTAACATCTATTCCTTGAGATTGGTTGCTATTTCTTTTAAGAATTTTGTCGTCTATGAATACTTCTTTTCCTCCATCTCTTCTTTGGAACTTATTTGTTACAATTTGTTTGTTAGCCTTTGGAGTTTCTCAGTCTGGAGTTTGCTGATTCCATCATCATAGTTTTCATTTAATATATACTTGTCAACTTCCACTCCCCGAATTTCCTATAAATTAGTGGTTAAAGCTCTCAGTCCACTGTGAAATTACATATATAGCTAATTAAATGTGTCCCAGTAAATAAATTTGCATCTTTCAGGAGACCGTTGCTCCCTGAGAGAAATAGACAGTTAAGTTTATATGCTGTGTCTTTTTTTTTTTTTTTAAGATTTATTTATTTATGCATATAGCTGGGTTGTAGGCCAAAGGTGTGGGGTGGTGAGAGGATTCACCAGAGACAGAGTGGGAAGCAGAACAGGCAGATTGGCTGAAGTACACTGCTGAGGGGAGTAGCGGGCAAGGCAGGAGAGGTCTGCTGTGCCATGTGGGAATTTCCCTGGCCAGGCATCCAACTCTGGATTGCTTCATAGTGCTGCGCTTAACCTGTTGAACCACCAGGGAGGCCCCCTTTATGCTGTGTCTATGATTTAACTCATGTATTCGAACTCTAAATAGCCATCATATGTATTTTCTGTTCTTTCTTTGTATTTTCTTTTTTGAAGATTTATTTATTTATGCATACAAGCTGGGGTGTAGGCCAGAGGTTAGGGGTGGTGAGAGGATTCACCGGAGACAGAGTAGGAAGCAGAACAGGCAGGTCTACTGAAGTATATTGCTAAGGAGAACAGCAGGTGAAGCAGTAGAGGTCTGCTGTGCCATATGGGAAGCTCCCTGGCCAGGGGATTGAATTTGTGTTCCAGTGGCTGCGGATAGCTTCGTAGTGCTGAGACTTAACCCGTTGTGCCACCATAGAGGCCCTTTCTTTGTATTTTCAATTGACCATCCTAAGGCAGAGGAGGGAAATGAATGATGAAATGTAATTTCTTGTTAAATATTTTGTGAAAAAGAAATTGGAGAGTATGATAGAAGCCACTCTTATATGCCAGCGTGGCCTTGAGAAATGACTTATACCTAACTACTCGTTTCCTAATAATTTTCAGATAGTGCCTCCAAAAGACCCATGGACTTCCAGGTGTGACATGGGACAGACCGGACAAGGGAAGATAAAAGGGGACATCAAATAGTCCTTATTCCCAGTTTTATTAATGATTTCATTTGAACAGTGTGTTCCACTAATTAGCAAAAAAAACATGAGTTTTTAAAACTGTACGTTGAGAATTTAAAGATTGTTTCTAAAATTAACCTTGTGGGGCAGTCCTAAACTTGAAATATTTAATACTACATAAAATTACCTTTTATGGGGACCTCCCATCAGCAGCCATTGCAGCACGAGTTTGATACTTGGCCAGGGAGCTTGCCACATGGCGCAGCAGACCTCTCCTGTCTCACCTGCTGTTCCCCTCAGCAGTGTACTTTAATGGATCTTCTTGTCCTGCTCGCCACTCTGTCTCTGGTGAATCCTCTCACCACCCCTAACCTCTGGCCTACACCGCAGTTCTTGTATGCATAAATCTTTTTTTAAAAATAACTCTTTATGCTTGAATAGCTAGCAGAAGAAGTATCAAACACAATTTTTTGCTATAATCATTTGCCTCCAGTAATTTATTTCTAACTTCAGTTTGGAATGTGTGATGTATGAAAATTCTCCAGAGTATTCCTGCAAACAAAAAGCTTCCTCAGTTGAGTTTTGGTTGCTGCATATCTTTATTAGTTTTGTTCCAGCCCTTCCTAGAAACTTCTTTGAATAAGGTGAACATATAATTGTAGCCAATTTCAAATACAATTTCCTCATCTAGCAGAATATTTTCAGAAAAACTAATTTCAGGATATAAATTATGTATTTAATTAAGGTAATATAATTTTGTTTTTTATATACGACACACATAACTTGCTCAGGATATAAACAAACAGTAAATAACAAAACATTCTTTGACATTTCTTCCTTTCCAAATCGTATTTGTCTTTGTAATCTAGCTTATAAATTCTCAGCTCTTCAAAGTCAGGTTCCCTTAGAGGAGAATATCTTTGCACCTCAGTTTATAATTACTGTTTGTATAATAAGTAACTTGGCTCAGAAATCACCTAGGCCCTGTTCATAGAATATCTCCAAGTAGCTCCCTGTCCACCTCCCTTTTCTCTCCTTTGTGTACGGCCTATACTTTTATCTGCGATCCTCTGTCAAATAAATCAGCCTTTACTAATTCTATCTTCCTCAGAAAGATGAAGTCTCAGAGTATATTCTTTCAAGTATTTGAACTTGGCTAGGGCTTTGCATTTTCTAGGGGCATGTATGTTATTTTTAGCTTTTCATGTCACTATACAATCATCTTTATGTTATTTTATTAATGGGATAACAGAAGGTCTGCATATGATATGCCTTGGTTATTCCTTGTTTAAATTGAATTATTTATTAGTTTTTGTTTCCTTCATTCAGATGTTTCAGCAATATCCAAGGATGGCGTATCCTCCACTACATGGCCCCATGAGGTTCCCACCTTCTTTATCTGAAACAAACAAGTAAGACTATTGAATGATTAAAATCTGCAAGGCATATATATGCTTGTTAAGATTGTCCAGAAGTTAGGTGTATTTTGGTGATTGATTCATCATTCTGTCCTTAATGTACAATTGCCACTAACAAGTAACTGGCTAACTTCTATACGACGAAGAAAACATTGCATTTTTCTCTAACTTTAATTGACATAAATTCTAAAAACTGAAAATCACAGTCTTGACAGTTGGTGACACTTGTTTACCCCGGCTTCCTTTCATAATTTTTTGATTAATGTGATACATGAGCATCCTCCTGAATATCTTTTCTTAAAGCTACTTGCTTTGAGATTAGTATTAGCTATATTACCTTCAACGTAAATTTGTTTTATTTTTAATCTTTGAGAGTTAACAAAATTCCTTATCAGCTGTTAAATCCTTGTATAATAATCATAACATGTATTGACCTGCATTTATGGGTCAATATTATAATTGCTTTGTACTTGTGTCAGGTGTAAAATATTTTGTGTATCTTGATATAGAAAACATTGAATTGAAACGAACTAAATTTCAGTTTTGCAGTATTTTTCTTAGTATCGTTAAAACTTTACATCCTTTCCCTTCATGACCTGTTCATTAGAGGTGTTCGAGGAAGAGGCCCACCTCCTTCCTGGGCTGCTGAGCCTGAACGACCCTCTATCCTCAGTGCATCAGAACTGAAGGAGCTTGATAAATTTGATAACCTAGATGCTGAAGCTGATGAAGGTTGGGCAGGTAAGAGACAAAAATAAAGCAACCTCAGTTTTTAGGTGTTTTTAAACAGTCAATCTGAGTTTACCTTACTTTAATAGGTGCACAGATGGAAGTAGATTATACAGAACAGTTGAATTTCAGTGATGATGATGAGCAAGGAAGTAGTAGTCCTAAAGAAAATAGCAGGTAAGTTGTGATATCTTTTATGAATAGTAGTGTCAATTTGTTAAGATAAATTAGCCATTTAAAGATTTATTTTTATTTATTTATGCATACAAGAACTGGAATATAGGCCAGAGGTGCAGTGGGTGAGAGGGTTCACAGAGACAGTGAGGAGCAAACAGATGGATCTACTGAAATACACTGCTGAGGGGAGCACTGGGCGAAGACAGATAGGAGAGGTCTGCTGCACTGTGTAGGTTAGCTCCCTGCTGGGGGATTGAACTCATGCCTCAGTGGCTAGTAATAGCTTGATAGCGCTGAGACTTTAACCCCTGCACTACCAGGGAGGGAGGCCCCATTAGCCAATTATGAAGAGACTTCATTAATAAGCATTTGTTCCTTATTTATAGAATTTCTACATTCTATTGCTGAGTTTTATGGAGAGGGAAGGTGGTAAATGAGCCAAATTTTATCTTTTTCATTAAATCAGCGTAAAATAGAACACAGTTAACTGATACTTCTGAGATTACTCAGTTGTATTTCAGCTGAGACTTTTGGCAAGGGGCTATTAAAAATGAAATGTATTCCTTTACCAGGTCGTCAAGCATGCATGTTCCTATTTGACAATAACTATATTACTGCACTTTGTACCATGTGATAATCACCTTGCCAGACCCCAACACATTCTATATATAGTATGTGTTTGCTGAGTGAATGAATTCGCGCACGAGGTCACAAAACCATCTCATTCCTTGATACATTTTTTTTCCTCCCTAAAACCACATGAATATAATGTCTTTTTTTACATAGAGAAAATGCATTTACTACAATATAGTCCATCCACTTTGCTTTTTTATTTCCCCTGGATTTTGATTCTTCAGTGAGGATCAAGTTTCAAAAGCCTCCGAAAACATTGAAAACCGAAAAGAAGCAGATGAAGTTTGCAACACTAAATCATCTCCTCAGATTCCTGCCCAGCCTTCAGTGGCAAAAGGTCCCTATGGGAAAGGACCTTCGTTTAATCAGGTTTGTTGAACTTGCAGAGAATCCTTGTCTTTGTGGTTACATGGATGAATGAATTAACCTTATCACAGAGGTGGAGCAAGAGTTAGAAACTTTTTTCTTGAGTAGCTCCAACTCTGAACCATACTTTTTGTTGCACATTGACAAGAATCATCAGTACTGTAGCTAACATTATCAAGTAGACACTAAATTTTCCCTTTTTTATTATAGCACCTCAGTCATGTCAAAGTCGGTAAGTTGCTTATGATTTACTGGCTATTTTATCAATCTTAGTTAGCATGCATATGTGAGAAATTGCATGCTGTGTAGGGAAGTGGAAGAAGTTTGAGCCATATTGAAGAACATTAACAGAGGGAAATATGTGGGGAAGATGGACTTGTGCCTACTTCTGAGATGCCAAAAGCTACACTGAAAATTTGGATGGAAAAAAAGACTATCTTCAAGAGTTCAACTTAGCTCTTATTATCCGTGGCGTGTACTTGTTGAATCCATACAAAATAGATGGAGGACCAGTCCTTTCAGGGAGATAAAGGAGGTAGCTAACAGCTTCTCAGAAAGGAAAGAAACGAACTGCCAATGAATATCAATACAGTAGAATGTGAAAAGTACTGTGATAGAGTGCACACAGTGAGTTCTTAGAGAATTCTTTGGAAAAGGCTTTGCGTAACACTTGGTACTTGAAGCAGAAAATAGCCAGTAAACATTGGGACGAGTGACTTCATGTAGTTCCAAGTAGTAGGAACATCTTCAGAGTACAGAAGTATAAGAAAGCATGACACTTTCAAGAAACATCAAGTAGTTCATATGCAAGAGAAGTAAGAAACCTTTGGAAGAACCAGTTGTGAAGCCTTATATGCTATACAAGGGAGTTCAGGTTTATTCTTAAAGCATTGGTTTAGCAATTGGAGCACAAAACATTTTTCAAATAATAATTTTATAAAATATCACTTTTTTACTTGTTTTTTTGTTGTTAAACTGATGTATATTTTAGCAAACATTCTTTGTATTGTGTCTATCACATGTGTTAGATTTTTCTTTAGGCAGATGTCATTTTTAGTTTGCTCTTAGAACATAGAAAAATAATTGGCGTTTGTATAAACAGGATACTGAAAATAGAAGTATGTATCTCCACAGTTGAATTACATCCACCAGGATTCCAATATTCATGCACTGAAATTATGCCAAGCTCATTGATAATTCTAACCTTACTGAAATGGTGTTTCTATGGAATGTAAAGATAACTTGTAGTGAGTGATGTACTTTTTACTAAAAGAAGAGCAAAGGACAAAGATGATTTACTTTGTGCAGTGTTGTAGTCTCACTGAGAAAAAAAAAAAATCAAATATTTCCAGTATATATCTTTCATCTAATAACAAACCTGTTCTTTATAACAGGAGCGTGGACCATCTTCACACCTGCCACCACCTCCAAAGTTGCTTGCACAGCAGGTAAATGCTGGTGTGTCATTGTCTATGTGTTTTTAACTTCTGTTATAATGGAAAGGCTCTGAGAATGTTTCTTTATTTAACTTTGATCAAGCACTTACAGACTTCTCCTTGTAGCCTCCTGCATCTTTTCTTCTCTATCCTTTTATTCCCAGCTAACAAGCATGCTCCTAATTTCACTAAGAGAATAAGAAGTACCTGTTTTCCCCATTTCACAGCCATTGTTTTGACTTCCTTCTTGTCCCTGCTACTAAGGACAGCCTTTCTACTTGTTCCCTAGATTCCATCTTCTGTCATTCACCAGCAATATTATTTCCTGTCTTGAAAAAAAATTATTTTAAACCAGCCTTTCCTAAATATCACTGCCTTCTGCCCCCTTACAGTTTCCACCCTGTTTCTGTATTCTCCTTCATGGTGAAATTTTTTAATAAACTGTTTACACTTGTTGTCTTAACTTTCACTCTCATTAATCTCCAGTTATGCTGTTATCTCCAACAATGCCTTTGAAACAATTGTTATCAAGATTAATAATGATTCCCATCTTGCCAAGTCCAGTTCTCTTACCTTTATTTTATTTAATCTTGGGAGCAGTTGATGTATCTCATCTTTCTTTTTTTTTTTTTTAAGATTTATTTAGTAGAAGAATTGGGGTGTAGGTCAGAGGTGCTGGGGGTGAGAGAATTCACCAGAAACAAAAGAGTGGTGAACAGAAATCCAGAGCACCACAGGCAGATTTACTGTAATACACTGCTGTGGGGAGCGGCAGGTGAGACAGGAGAGGTCTGTTGCACTGTATGTAGGTTATCTCCCTGGCTGGGGGATTGAACTCACTCTGTAGAGGTAATAGCACTGAGACTTAACCCCTACACCACCAGGGAGGACCCCCCCCCCCCCACACCATTCTTTTTTAAAACACTGGTTTGCCTGTTTTTGATACACCACACTACCTTTTCAATTTGTATTCCTTCTGGACCTCCTATATTAACCTTTGGGTATTGGAGGGCTCAGGACCGTGTTCTCATTCTTGTCCTCATTTCCATATTTTCAGCATATATTTTTAGGGGATCTCATCTGTACTCATGGTCATACAAATGTATAACTCAGCCTTTAAATTTTTCCCCCGATTTCAAAAGTAATATTTTCAGCAATTATTTCTATATCTCCACTTGGATCTGGTAGATAGTGCATACTTTAATATATCCAAACCACAGGAAACCCATCTCTTCTCCCCATGCATAAACAGTTCTGCTTATCCTGTCTTCCTCATTTTAGGTAATGGCATTATCATTCACCCATTTGCTCAGGTTAATACCTGGAAAGTCACTCTTCACTGTTCCTACTTTTATATCTTATATCCAGCCTAGTCCTAATCCTTCAGCAAATAATGTAACCTCTACCTTCAGAAGGTATTCCAACAATGTGTATGTACATGCTGCTATATTTCATTTGAACTGTCACAGAGGTTCTTCACAAGTCTTGCTTTCCTTTCATTCTGCCTGTGTACCCAACTCCTCCATCCCAAATTCTCTTACAGAAGAAATAATCTTTTAAAACTGTACACGCTTAGGGGGTCTCCCTCGTGGCCTAGGGGTTAAGTCTCAGTGCTGTCACCACTACGACCTGTGTTCTATCCCTGGTCAGGGAGCCAACCCACATATGGCACAGCGGACCTCTCCTGTCTCACCTGCTCTGCTCCCTGCTCTGTCTCTGCTAAATCCTGTCACTCTCCTCCCCCCGTTCCTCTGGCCTACCACCCAGTTCTGCACAAAAATAAATAAAATCTTTAAAAGTAAAAAGGTGCACACTGAATTAGTCATTTCTTGCTCAGGTCCTTCCATTGGTCTTTAAGGCCCCTGTCTGCCGTTGTGATTTCATCTACTTTTCTCTCTGTTTTTGCTTACACAAACTTTATCGCTATTATTTTGTATTTCAGTTGCAAGATTTCTTATTTGCTCTTTCCTCTAACTAGGAAATTCTTTTGCAGACATCTTACAATAAAGTTATTTGTTCAGAAGTCTAATCACCCTGCTCTGATAGCTTTATGTACCACAGTCATCCTTATCTCACCAGTTACTTTTCATTTTAATCACTAGATGATATGTGTGTGTGTGTGTGTGTGTATACACGTAAATGCTGTATATATACAAGCCAAAAGTAAAATATCTAAAACAAAAAGTCTTCATGAACTTGACAAAACGAATATGTCATAAAAGACATAAACTGTTTTTAAAAATTAGTCAGTTGGGGGCCTCCCTTGTGGCGCAGGTCTTCACCAGCCACCATGGCATGAGTTAGATCCGCCTGTTCTGCTCCCCAGTTTGTCTCTGGTGAATCCTCCCCTCCACCCCCGCACCTCTTGCCTACAGTTCTTACATGCATAAATTAATTAATTAATCAATTGGACTTTGAAAAATACTTCTAATGCAATGAAAAGATGTGTCTGGAAAAATACCAACACACCTGACAAAGAACTCGTTTTTTTAACCCATGCAGTCATTGAGACAATAGTCCAACAAAAATGATTTGAACATTCATTTTACGAAAAAGATTTGACAAATGGCATGTGAAATAATATACAATCCATGTGAAAAAATGTTAAATATCTTTAAGGGAAATGTAAATCAAGACCACAATGAGATTTTGTTAGCCAAATTTAAAAGGCTGATGACACCAAATATTGGCAAGAATGTAGAGTAGCTGGCACCCTCTGAATTGCTGGTGGGATTGTAAAACCTTGTAATCACTTTGGAAAACAGTAGTTTCTTATAAGATAAAACATATACTTAACCACATGACTCAACAGTTCTAGGTATCAAGGAAGAAGGAAAACATATTTACACGAAGCCTAAAGCATGAATGCCCTCAGCTGTTTTAGTCATGCTTTTAAAAAACTAGTATTCTGTATGTGCATCGACAGGTGAAATAGTATGCCTATGATACAATACTACTCAGCAATGGGATGGAGCAGAAATACAGACACACATAATAACCTCCAAACTTTCACATTGAGCATAAATCAGAAACAAAAGAGATTGTAACTGTAAGTATCCATTTATATGAAACTAGGACAAGCAAAATGGCCAGAAGTAGATCACTGGTTTTGTTGGGGGTTATGGGCAACAGCAGAAGTGATGAAGTGTTCTTTATCTTTATTAATACAGTGATCACAAAAGTGTATCATTTCTCCAAGCTCATCACACTTTACAGTTAGAATATGTGCATCACATTTTTTGTGTATTAGCCTTCAGTGAACTTGACTCTTTTTTTTTAAGATATATTTTTATTTATGCATAAAAGAACTGGGGTGTAAGCAAGAGGTGCGAGAGTGGGGGTAGGATTCACCAAAGACAGTGAGGAGCAGAATAGGCAGATCTTCTGAAATACACTGCTGAGGGGAGCAGCAGGTGAGACAGGAGAGGTCTACTGTGCCACATGTGTCAGCTCCATGGCTGGCGATAGCTTGATAGTGCTGAAACTTTAACCCTGCACCGCCAGGGAAGCCCAAATGTGCTTTAAAGAACCCTTTCCTGTGATTTTGCTTTGTAAATTAGCAACTTTTGTATAGTTTTGTTTTTGCAGCTTGTCTCTGAATTATACATGAAGAAACTAATCACCAGAGAGATTGAGTGGTTTGCCTAAGGCAACCATGTTTGTAAATAGTCTGGTTTCGTGGGTTAATATTCAAACTAGTGTTTTCATCATACCATTGGTTTCTCTTATAAGGATTCTGACTGATTATATGACTTCTAAGGTTTTTTTTTTACCCTCGTAGCTTTTTTAAATCATCAGTATTTTTCAAAACAAATCTTTTTAGTTCTATGTTTCAGGCCTTCATGGACTCTTTCATTCTGATTATATTTTCATTATCGCTGGCTGTGAATTTATACTTTGTAGTAATTTTTTAAGGACAAATTAATTGAAAATTAAATCACTGAATATGTCTCTCAGTTGATCTTCTCACACTTTACTATGGCTTCTAGATATGCCTTTCTGGAACTTTCAGAATAAAAATAGATCTCCAACTAGGCTGATATCTTAGAATTTTTTTTTTTTAAGATTGATTTATTTATGCATACAAGCCAGGGTGTAGGCCAGAGGTTTTGGGGGCGGGGGTCAGTGAGATGATTCACCAAAGACAGAGTGGGGAGCAGAAATGGCAGATCGACTGAAGTACATTGCTGAGGGGAACAGTGAGCGAGGCAGGAGAGGTCTGCTGCAGCATGTGGGAATCTTCCTGGTGGGGTATTGAACTAGTGCTGTAGTGGCTCTGGATAGCCTCATAGGACTGCGTTTAACCCATTGCACCACCAGGGAGGCCCTGATATCTCAGAATTTCTACTTGAGAATGTTGACAGCAGTAGTGTCTCCATTTGCTTCACTTAATTTTCTGGCTCTTTGCTTTTTCCCTATCACTATACCTCAATTGGATTTTTATGTACTTGTTTTCTCTAAGGTGCTAAAGCACTCACACCCTAAATTTCTTTTGTCTCTAAATGTGAATTTTGAAATTCATGTTGTAACATCTTTTAATTTAACTCAAATACTGAATGAGCAACATCTGGCAAAATAGATATGTGTTAAGTAAAATTAGGTGGTTGGATTAATTCTGCTCTTAATTGGGGAATTGTCTAGACTGAATATTCCCTCATGTTGTTACTTGTTTGCATGTTAATGTGTATGTTTTATTATGAAAATGTCAGATATTTTAAGGCGTTTTCCTTCCTCTATGCCTGTTACATCCAGAATTGATCAGAAGTAGATTATTCAATCTCATCTAATTTTTCTTAATGTTTCAGCATCCTCCTCCAGACCGGCAAGCAGGACCTGGAAGACCAAGCCCCTTTCCCCCCAAGCAGCAAGTTCCTGATGATGATGAAATATGGAAGCAAAGACGACGACAACAGTCAGAACTTTCTGCAGCAGTGGAACGTGCTCGTAAACGCCGTGAAGAGGAAGAACGAAGAATGGAAGAACAAAGGAAGGCAGCATGTGCAGAGAAACTGAAAAAGTTGGATGAAAAACTTGGCATCGTGGACAAACAACCATCTCCAGAGGAAATTAGAGAAAGGGAGCGAGAAAAAGAACGAGAACGAGAGAAAGAACTTGAAAAAGAGCAGGAACGGGAACGAGAGAAGGAGCGGGAAAAAGAAAGGGAGAGACAACAGGAAAAGGAGAAAGAACTGGAGAGGGAAAAAGAAAAACAACAAGAAATGGAGAAGGAAAGAAAGCAAGAAAAAGAGAGAGAACTTGAACGACAGCAGGAGAAGGAAAAAGAAGTACAAAAATTGAAAGAACAGGAAAAGGAATGTGAGTTGGAGAAGGAAAGGGAGAAAGTGGAGGAAAAAACTGAACACAAAGAACCTGCTTTAGAGCCTGTGGTAGAAAAAACAGAAAGTGAAAACAACTTTAATAAAGGTATGATGGTCTTGGTTGTTCCTACATAAGCTTTAGAAAAGACTTCATGTTAGTTTCATGTGAATGTTTATATATTTTTTAATAATATACGTGCACTAGGTAGAAGTTGTCAGGGCCTTTTGGAATGAATTTGAATTTTATTGGATACATTCTATTTTTGCATTATGGTGATATATATGTAAAGTGAAATTCAGCACCGCAGCCATTGTGTGGTGTACAGTTCAGGTTCATAATACTTTGCGGCCATCACCACTGTCCATCTCCACAACTCTTCGTTTTGTAAAACTGAAACTCTATACTCACTAAATAGTAACTCCATATTCTTCCTTCTCCCCAGCCCCTGAGGGGAATATCAGAGACTTTATGTTTTCTATAAGTGGAATCATATAGTATTTGTGTTGTTGTGATTGACTTACTTCACTTAGCATGGTATCCACAAGGTTAATCACATTGTAGTATATTACAGAGTTTTCTTATATTTTATGGGTTATTATGTACAACATTTTCCTTAGCCCTCATCTGTCAATGGACAGGTGGTTTGAGTCCATATTTTAGGTATTTTGAATAATGCTGCTATGACCATGTGCATGAATATATCTTTTTGAGGCCATGCTTTCAGTTCTTTAGAGTATATACTCCAAAGTGGGCTTTCAGGATCATACGATAATTCCATTTTTAACTTTTTAAAGAATCACCTCACTGATTTTCATAGTAACATATACCATTTTACATTACCACCAACAGTGTACAAGTTTCCACTTTTTCAGGTCTTTACTAGTATTTGTTACTGTTTTCTTTTTTATATAACTAGCCATCCTGTTGGTTTTGAGGTAGTAGTTCATAGTTGATTTGCATTTCCCTAGTGGTTAGTGATGAATATTTGGTGGGAGGGGCGATTTGTATATCTTTGAGGAAATATCTGCTGAAATTTTCACCTGTTTTAAATTGGATTGTTCGTTTTAAGCGCTCTCTATATACTCTGGTCATTAATCCCTTTCACATGTATGATTTTCCAGTATTTGCTGTAATTCCACACATTACCTTGCCACTCTAGGTATTCTTGTGATGCACAAAACTTTTTGACTTATCAAGTTCAGTTTCTGTTTCCTGTGCCTTTGTTGTCACATTCAAGAAGTCATTGCAAATCCAATGTCTTAAAGCATTTGCCTTATGTTTTCTCCTAAGAATTTTATAGTTTCATGTCTTACATTTAGGTCTTCGGCCTATTTTGTGTAAGTTTTTTATATTGTGTCAGCTAAGGTTCTAACTTCATTCTTTGGCGTGTGAAATCCAAGTTTCCCAGCAGCATTTGTTGAGGAGACTATCATTTCCCCACTGAATGATTTTGACAGCCTTGTCTAAAATAGTATGACCACAGTGTGGTGGTTTATTTATAGTCTATTCCACTGGACTAATGCCTGTCTATATGTTAGTAATAGATTTTTTATCAGTGTAAATTTTTAGTAGTTTTTTTTAAAGATTTATTCATTTATGCATACAAGAACTGGGGTGTAGGCCAGAGGTGTGGGGTGGTGAAGAGGATTCACCAGAGACAGAGTGGGGGGCATAACAGGTGGATCTACTGAAATACACTGCTGAGGGGAGCAGCGGACAAGGCAAGAGAAGTCTGCTGTACCATGTGGGAAGCTCCTTGGCCGGGGATCAAACATGTGCTACAGTGGCTGTAGATAGCTACATAGTGCTGAGACTTAACCCATTGTGCCACCAAGGAGGCCCAGTTTCTTAGTAAGTTTTGAGATCAGGGTATGCAAACCTTTATCTTTGTTGTTATTTTTCAGTATTTTGGCTATTTGGGTTTCTTGAGATACGAAATTTAGGATGACTATTTCTACTTCTATAAAGAATGCCTTTGTGGTTTTGATAGAGATTGAGTTGACTCTGTAGTTTGCTTTGGGCAGTAGTGACATCTTAACAATATTAAGTCTTCCAATTAATGAGTATGGAATCTACTACCACTATGTCTTCTTTAATTTTTTTCACCAATATTTTGTAGTTTTCACGTAAATTCCTAATTGTCTTACTTACATTCTTGTAATTTCTTTTTCAGGCTGTTCACTGTTAGTGTATAGAAATGCAAGCAATTTTGTGTTGACTTTGGATCTTCCTCTTTGCTGAATTAATTTATTTGTTCTGACAGCTTTTTGTGTGGCAGCTTCGGGGTTTTCTGCATGTAACATCATGTCATCTGCAAACATAACTACTTCCTTTACAATATAATATGGATTTCTTTTTTCTTGCCTAATTACCCTGACTAGAACTGCTGATACAACATTGAATAGAAGTGATGAAAGCTGGTTGTCCTTGTCTTTCTGATCTTAGATCGTCAACCATTGAGTGACGTTAACTCTGTGATTTTTACATATGGTTTTTATTATGTTGCCATTATTTCCTTCTATTCCTAGTTCATTGAGTATTTTTATGAAATGTGTTGAATTCTGCCATGGTTTATCATTTCATGTTTTTTCCCCCTTCATTCTATTAATGTATTACATTGATTGATTTGTACGTTGCACTATCCTTGCATTCCAGGAGTATATCTCACTTGGTATTGATATATAATCTTTTTAATATACTGCTGAATTTTGTTTGTTAGCTTGTTTTTGTTGAAGATTGTTGCGTCAATAAGAGATAGTAATCTAGTTTTCAATTAGTGTCTCTGTCTGCAGTTGGTATTAGGATACCAAACTTCATATACTGAGTGAGGAAGATTTTCCTCCAATTTTTTGGAAAACTTTGAATCCTGAAGGTAGTTTTTCTTCCAAAAAAAATACCAAATTTTGGGTTCATTGGTATTTTTTTCTCATTTTTCTATTTTTTATTGATCTCTGCTCTAATCTTTATTGCTTTTAGTAACTTTGGCTTTAATTTGTTCCTTTCTAAGTTTTTTAAGTTCTAAAAGTAGGTTATTCATTTGAGAGCTTTCTGTGTTTTGATGTAAAAATTTATAATTAAAATTTACTCCTTTGCATAGCATTTTGCTGTATCCAGTAATTTGGTTTGTTGGTTTTGTTATCATTTGCCTTTTAAAAGGTATTTTCTAACTTCCCATGCAATTTATTTTTCAATTCATTGATGTTGAAGAATGTTTGCCTTCCACAGATTTTTGAATTTTCTGGTTTTACTTCTGGGATTGCTTTCTGATTTCATTCCATTGGAGCCAGAGAAAATACTTTATGTGCTATATAGCTACTTAAATTTTTTTAGGCTAAGTTTTTGTCCTTATATATGACCTAACCTGGCAAATGTCCCATGTGCACTTGAGAAGACTGCATAGATGATAATCATTCTCTTGTCAGTCATTCAATTACCTTTTAATAAGTGTTAAAGATTGAATATCATTATCTTTCACCTTCTCTTTGGGCAGAAGATGACCCAGTTTTCACTAGACAAGACAGTAATCGTAGTGAAAAGGAGCCGACACAAGTGGCTCATGAAGCAGAACCAGAGTCAGGCTCTCAGCCCCGGCCTGCTGTATTATCTGGCTATTTTAAACAGTTTCAGAAGTCTTTACCACCACGATTCCAGCGGCAACAGGTAACAGCAAAAATATTTTATCATGTATATGTTTTTGAAAAGGGTTATTGTTCAGTAATCTGAGAAATAATTTGACCTAAACTATACAGAGCACACAATTTTCCCTGAACTTCTTTCCCTTTTTAATAAGCTTGTTATTATGGGTTTTTATCATGAACATCTATGGTGGTGTGTTGTTTGTTTGTTTGTTTGTTTGTTTCCTATAACTCATCTGTAGGCACCTTCTTTCTAGGAAATGGTTTCTCTGAGTTTAGTTACTGAGTGGATTAGTTGCTTAAGTCAGGTATTAAACAGAATTTCATAATTTATTCTTTGTTCTTTTGTCTTTCCTCTTATGTTAAATGTCTAGACTTAATCATTGATTTGCCATTTGTTTACAGAACAGTATAATTTGGGGAGTATAGCTGCACACCTCAGTATGTGGATACGCTTCACCTCACAACTGAAGATCTAGTGACATTACACTATCAGTTTGAATCCCTCTAGAGCCATTGCTTCTTCCCATCCCCCCGACCCTCCTCCCCTTGGTAGCCACCACATTTTTCATGGGCTATTTTTGCAGTGTTTTGCCAGTTAGTTTGCTTTGGTTATTTATATTCTACATATGAGTGAAATCATTGGTAGTCGTCTTTCTCTTTCACTTCACTGAGCATAATCACCTCAAGTTTTATCATGTTGTTGCCAAAAGGCAAGATTTCATCTGTTTGGTAGTAGCATTCCATGGAACGAATATACCACAATTTCTGCATCTAGTTATCTATTTATGGACATTTAAGATGATTCTATGTCTTGGTTATTGTGAATATCATTGCTATGAACATAGGGTTGCATTTATCTTTGAGTTACTGTTTTCATAGTCTTCAAATAAATACCTAGGAGTAGTGTTCCTGGATCATATGTCGTCACCATGTTTAGTTGTTTTTTTCCCTCATTATGGAATTGCCATAGATTTTCTATGGAGGCTGCACCAATTTATATTCTCACCAACCATGAGTAAGAGTTCCTTTTCTCTACACCCTAGCTAAAACTTGTTTTTTTCTGAGAGAGAGATATATATATATATATATAGGCTATTCTCATAAATGTGAGGTGATATCCTGTTGTGGTTTTGATTTGCATTTTCCTAATAATAAATGTTGAGCATTTTTTCATGTGCTTATGGGCCATTTGTATGTCTTCTTTGGAGAAGTCTTTTCTGGTTTTAAGATTTCAAGAAAAGCCTATTTCCTGTTGATCGATTATATTGATCCAGCATATAAAGTGAGAAATCTCAAGATGGGATTCTACTTTTTCAGGAACAGATGAAACAGCAGCAGTGGCAGCAGCAGCAACAGCAAGGTGTACTTCCGCAAACTGTTCCTTCACAACCATCTAGTGGTGCTGTTCCTCCTCCACCACACAGACCTCTTTACCAGCCCATGCAGCCTCACCCTCAGCATTTGGCTTCTATGGGTTTTGATCCAAGGTGGCTCATGATGCAGTCATACATGGATCCTCGAATGATGTCAGGAAGACCAGCTATGGATATTCCTCCCATTCATCCCGGTAAGTTGAAATGTCGTGCCTTTTGTCCTTGCTATTATGCAAGATTGAAATTTCCCATTTTTCTAGTATTTTTAGTCTTCATTCCTTCAAAAGTGTTACAATCCAGTAAGAAATTAAATAGGACCATAGATTTTGAATTGTAACATTATGTGACTTTGTTTCAGTACAGAACAACTAAATATCAGATAATGCGCCAGCAATGTGGCAAGACAAAAATGCTAGTTATTTTCTTTTTTGTAAATATTTAAAAATATTGAGATGGAAAGTTATCCATTATCTTCTTAACAATATTATTAGCTACAGTTTTTGTTTTACAAAGTATTTCAGCATTTGAATTTTGTCTGTATATTATATATTGCAGTTCAACTTCCTCCTCATTTATAGCCTCCTACTTGAATTTCCTCATAGGTTAGCTAAAACTAAATGAATTAGCAATCTTTTATGGAATCTATTGAATAAGTCCAGGTAATATACAGCCAAAATAGTATAGTGGAAAATTTAGGGGTGATGAAATATAATCAAGAATCACATGTTGGGCCTCCCTGGTGGCACAGGGGTTAAGATCAGAGTGCTATCAAGCAATCACCAGCCACTGCGGCATGAGTTTGACCTCCAGCCAGGGAGCTAACCCACATGGCTCAGCAGACCTCTCCTGTCTCACCCGCTGCTCCCCTCAGCAGTGTATTTCAGTAAATCCTCCTACTTTGCTCCCCAGTCTGTCTCTGGTGAATCCTCCACCCCCCACACCTGTGGCCTACACCCCAGTTCTTGTATACATAAATAATATATCAAAAAGAATCACATGTTGATCTTAAAATCTACACTGAAATTTTAAAATTTCAGAAGCAAACTTAGAGTATATTGATTGACTAAATTAATGAAACTTAACTACAGGAAATATTTTACAGTTTCTATAATCCTCATTATGTTTGTCTCAGTGCTTATAAAGCATTATGTCTTAAGTAAGATAGGCTCTTGTGCTTTCCGTTGATTTAACAGCAACTGTAAAATTTCATTCACGGAAAGCCACCTTCTATTATCTTCACTGCTTGTTTGTTGACTTAACCAGTTTTACTTGGCAAAAAAGTTTGTTAGCTTAAAAAGAAGAGAATTCCAACTAATGCTTAATAACTCAGATTCTTTGTCTATGGTGATTTTGTTTCTTTAGTTTTTCGTTACTATCTTTTCCTGAACTTCTGTTACAGGGATGATTCCTCCAAAGCCATTAATGAGAAGAGACCAGATGGAAGGGTCACCAAACAGTTCTGAGTCATTTGAGCATATGACTCGATCTGCTAGAGACCATGCAATTTCTCTCTCTGAGCCTCGTATGATTTGGGGGTCAGATCCTTATTCTCATACTGAGCCTCAGCAGACCACTACTCCCAAGGCAACAGAAGAACCTGAGGATGTAAGGTAATTATTAACAGACCACCATATAGACTATTTTGGTGAAGAGAAAACTCTTATCGTGTTCCTGGAAATCATTCTGACTTAGAATTGAACCACAAATCTGATTTACCCCCACTTAGTATGTTTCATTTCATTTTGAGGGCATGATTTCTTCTTTTGACATTTTGCATGGTAGTGTTTGATGTAAATATTGACAAGTCTCTGCTATTGGTTAGATACTTGTCGTGTTGTCTGGCTAAAGTGTTGCTGTATTTCTTCCACAAACGAGAAATAGTAAACATATAATTATCATTATCTTACGGTAGTTTTTAAGGTCAAGAAAAGGATGACTATTTCTTTACGTAGGTACTTTGCAGATAATTGGATGGTTTGTAATAATTTATAGTTATAAAGTCAGAACTTAAGGCTTTTAAAGAAATACGTTTTGTGATTTATACTTCTGATTCATAGAAAAGATACACCTATTCAAGTGTCCTCTTTCATTGTACGTGAAAAATTATTTTTTTATTACTGAGGTAACTGGTTTACAGTATCGAAAATAATTTAGGGGAATAAGGTCATATTTCCTCAGAAGTATGTCACCACACCACACCCACCACCAGAGTTCCCTTAACCCTTTACCATAGACTATTGGATCTACTCCCCCCTCTGTTTCCACCTCCACCCACTCACTCTAGTTACCTAAATCCTATAGCCATGTTTCCAGGGTCTTAGTTTCATTCTGTTGGTTCCTTTTTCTTAAGGAACAAACTTAATTTTTTTTTAACTAGGAAAAATTTTTTTTTCTTTACAAGATTTTAGATGTATAGTACAATATTGTTAGCTATAAACGTCCTTGTGATTAGCACTCTAGCACTTTTTTCATCTTGCACAACTGAAGCTTTATACCTGTTAAATCACAAATTCCCAAGTCTTCCTCTTTTCCAGTTCCTACTTACCACTTCTCCACTTGAACAAGTTTGATTACATTTTATACCTCATGCAGACTTTTATGTGGCCAGTTTGTTTTACTTAACATAATGATTTCATTCAGGTTGTAGCATATAATATATAATAGGCTCTTGTTATGTATATGTATGTACACACACATATATATAGTCATGCATTGGTTAATGGCATTTTGGTGAACCTTGGACTGTGTATATGACAGTGGTCCCGGTGGGTTATACCACATAACCAATGGGTATAAAGCTTTATCATCTACATTTATCGTTGTACTCTATGACCTTTGCACAACCATGAAATCACCCAATAACCTACTTCTCAGAACATATCCTTGTTATGTGTGATCATATACCACATTTTCCTAACCCAATTTTTTTTGTCACTATACATGTAAATTGTTTATCCCTCTTGGTTGTTGTGAAAAATGCCAAACTAAACTTTTTATCGAGGCATAAAGATACCCTTTATGATCTGGATCCCTTTTATGTTTTAAAATTAGAGGAGTTATTTTGTTGTACACTAACATTAGAAAGATTTTGCCTTGATGGTTCTCTCTTTAAATTCTCATAGGCCTGAAGCCCCATTGGATCAGGAACAGGTTACTGCTGCTTATCCTGTAGAACATAATCAGTTAGAGGCTCATCCAAAATCCGACTTTGTCAGAGAATCAAGTGAGACAGAGGTGCAAAAGTTTTTAAGCAGATCTGTGGAAGACATTAGACCTCATCATACTGATACAAATAATCAGTCTATATGTTTTGATGTATCTGATCAAAAGACTGTCTCCACTCCTCAAGAAGAGCGTATTTCAGCTGGAGAAAGTCAGCCTGCCAGGAAAAGAAGTGTTTCCCATGGTTCTAACCATACTCAAAAATCAGAGGAGCAGAGAAGTGATTCCTCGGCAAGTATTCCTAAAGTGACCAGCAGATGCTTTGAATCAAAAGAACCAACAGAAAGACCAGAGGAAAAAACAAAAAAGGATGGCTTCATAAGATCTTCAGAAGGACCAAAACCTGAAAAACTGTATAAATCTAAGTCAGAAACTCGGTGGGGCCCAAGACCAGGCTCCAGTAGAAGAGAAGAAGGTAATGATAGGCCTGTCAGAAGATCAGGCCCCATTAAAAAACCTATACTACGAGATATGAAAGAGGAACGAGAGCAAAGGAAGGAGAAAGAAGGAGAAAAGTCAGAAAAGGTGCCTGAAAAAGTTGTGAAACCTGAAAAGACAGAAAAGAAGGATCCTCTTCCTCCACCCCCACCACCTACAGCACCAGTCCAGCCGCAGTCAGTTCCACTACCACCGCAACCAGAAGGAGAAAAGCCTCCTTCAACAGAAACTACATCTTTGGCACAAAAGCCACCTCAAGATACTGAGAAGTCCTTGGAACCTGTAAGTAACACTGAGGTAGAACCTGGAGCTAAAACTGCAAACCAGCAGACCGTCACAACACCAACAGTCAAAGAAGAAAAACAACCTGAAAAAGTCATCAGCAAAGATCTTGTTACAGAGAAACCTCGACCAGATTCAAGACCAGCAATTAAAAAAGAATCAACCTTGCCCCCTCGGACCTATTGGAGAGAAGCTAGAGACAGAGATTGGTTTCCAGATCAAGGATACAGAGGTCGGGGTCGAGGGGAATATTACTCCAGGGGTCGAAGCTACAGAGGCTCTTATGGAGGGCGTGGCCGGGGGGGTAGAGGACATACTCGAGATTATCCTCAGTATAGAGACAATAAGCCCCGAATAGAGCACGTTCCCCCAGGACCACTCAGACAACGAGAAGAAAGTGAAACCCGAAGTGAGAGCTCTGATTTTGAAGTTGTTCCCAAAAGAAGAAGACAGCGAGGTTCAGAGACTGACACAGACAGTGAAATTCATGAAAGTGCAAGTGACAAGGATAGTTTAAGCAAAGGTAAACTTCCCAAAAGAGAGGAACGGTCTGAAAACAAAAAATCTATAAAGCCTCAATCTTCTTTCAAGCCTGAAAATCATGTCCGAGTAGATAATAGACCTCTAGAAAAACCTTATGTACGGGATGATGATAAATCTAAACCAGGCTTCCTTCCCAAAGGAGAGCCTACCAGGCGAGGCAGAGGGGGAACATTCAGACGTGGTGGACGAGATCCTGGAGGTCGCCCAACACGCCCTTCCACCTTACGAAGACCTGCTTATCGGGACAATCAGTGGAACCCAAGGCAGACAGAAGCTCCTAAAACAGATGATGGAGAGCCGCCGAGAAGACATGAGCAGTTTATTCCTATACCAGCAGATAAACGACCTCCAAAATTTGAACGAAAGTTTGACCCAACTAGAGAAAGGCCCCGAAGACAACGTCCTACCCGACCACCGCGGCAAGATAAACCACCTCGATTTAGAAGACTAAGAGAAAGGGAAGCTGCTTCAAAAACCAATGAGGTGGTTGTGCCCACAAATGGTACAGTAAACAATATGGTTCCAGAACCAGTTAATACTGCTGGGGATATTTCTGGGAATAAGACTCCAGACTTATCAAATCAGAACTCTTCAGATCAGGCAAATGAAGAATGGGAAACAGCTTCTGAAAGCAGTGATTTCAACGAGAGACGTGAGAGGGATGAAAAAAAAAATGCTGATTTGAATACACAAGCAGTTGTAAAGGCTGGAGAGAATATTTTGCCTGCGAAGAGGGAAATAGCCAAGAGAAGTTTTTCTAGTCAGAGACCTGGTGTAGATCGTCAGAACCGACGTGGCAACAGTGGACCGCCCAAATCCGGAAGGAATTTCTCAGGGCCTCGGAATGAAAGGAGAGGTGGCCCGCCATCAAAAAGTGGAAAGAGAGGGTAAGTACTCCATTTTACATATAATTGCTTTTTGTACCTTTTAAGAAGCCATGAAAGTATACTTCTTGGTTGAATTATGCAAAGGAGCCAGTCTCAAGGGTCAAGGACCTAGGCCCTATTCTCCCCCAAATCTTTGCTCTGATCTCGAAAGGTAACAGGTGCTTCAGGAAGAGGGGTTAATGTGGCTTAGGAGTCTGCCTGCCAAGTTACACTTTAGAAAGAGCCCACTTAGGAATCCGTAGCTTTGGGGAAATCTCCACAGCTCAGGAAGGACCTGTACGATGTCCTTCATTTGTAGGTCATCTAATTCCTGATTATTGACAATCTTTTGTGGTTTTTCTTTACAGAGTACTGGTGCTCACAGATGTCTTCTAGAAGTTAAATTACTATGTTATAACCATATACATTATCACTTTAACAGAGTGAATGTTTAGCCTTAAGCATAAGCTACTTCCTCCTTTGGAGTTGCAAGCCTACAATAAGTCTTCCAGCCTAAAAATTGACTCAGAAAGCAAAGCCCTGTCTAACCAAGACCACCAGTAACAAATACTATATCTGTGTTTTTTTAAAAGAATTTTCTTAAATTGCACTAAACTTGGTCAGTCTGTTTTTATTGATTATGCTATTGCAGAGTTCCTTAGTGTGAGGAAAAATTAAGTAACTATAAGCCTAGTTTTAAATCTAGGTCTGATACTTAGGACTTGTATAAATTATCTGCCACCTCACTAATAAAATGAAAGTAATAGTACTGATAAGAATATGAATTTATAATCAGATTATTTATACTCTTACAAGGTTGCTGGCATAGTATTTGTGATACTGTGATACTATGGGTATCACAAAGCAAGTAATAGTGAGCAAGTAGTAGTACGGTGTGCCCTCTTTGTTGACCAAGTTTCAGGTTTGCAACCTGAGTTGATAAGAAATCTATTCAAACAATGTGTCGATCTACATCGGTTAGTTACGTATTCTCAGTTCTTCAGGTTGCTATACCTATATGCAAAGGTATTTTTGATTTCTGGTAATTAAGACAAAGTTGCAGGAAATTATTAAGTTTCTAAAGAATGAGGATAATATGATTACAATAGAAACAGTTATTGATAAGTGAACTATTAGACTTTCAAGTAATAATACTCAAGAAAAATCAATCTTTTTTATGACACAGAAAATAATGCGGAACCTGCAGAAATAGCAATCGCAATCAATGTTTTGTGCTAATCCCATTTAGAAAAAAATGAATTCATTCTTTTGTGTATTTGAGACTTTTCTTCGTGTCAGGCACTTGGTAAACTTTTATCTCTACTGATCCTAGAAGCTAAGATGAAAATGAATTGGTTAACCCTTTTCTATAGTCTTGAATTCACCAGGAAATTTTTAGGAAATGAACTCAAAAGTAGAATTGGTCTTTTATTGGTCTATTAGAAAACATAAACTGTAGAAATATATTTAATTTATAAAGTGAATTGTTTCCATGTTAAAAGTGACTTTTTATATATTTATGTTAATGTATAGATCTGATAGAACTTGACAAAAAATACACATGGTGTAAACCTAAGATGCTTTTTAAAAACTTTTCATATGCTGCCCTCTTTTGGAGAAGAATCAGTTGTTACTATGATAGACCCTTCAAAACAGGTTTGAACTGTCTAGGTTTCAGCATTCTCAACTTGAAAATATGGATGAAGACTTTCGTAATGATCCACTTAAGATTTTTTTCTTTCTTCTTTTTTTTGGGGGGATTTATTTATGTGTGCATACAAGGACTGGGGTGTAGGCCAGGGGTACTGGGGGTGAAGAGTATTCACGAGAGACAAGAGTGGGGAGCAAAACAGGCAGATCTGCTGAAATATACTGCTGAGGGGAACAGCGGGCGAAACAGGCGAGGTCTGCTACACCATGTGGGCTAGCTCCCCGGCCTGGGAGAGAACTCAGGCCGCGGTGGTGATAGCATGATAGCGCTGAGACTTAGCCCCTATCCCACCAGGGAGATTGTCTTACTAACCACTTAAGATTTTCTTATTAACATTTTCTCTTTTCTAGTTTATTTTTAATAAGAATAAAGTATATAATACATAGGACATACAAAATATGTTTATGTTATCTGTAAGACTTCCAGTCAGTAGCAGGCCATTGGAAGTTTTAGGGGACTCAAATTATACGCAGATTTTCGACTATTAAGGGGATTAGTGCCCCTAGCCCTCACAATGTTCACGGGTCAACTGTGAACTAACTTTATGCTATAATGATGTTGATTAACTTGAACGTAATGGATAACTTGAACACTGAACAAGATAGGAAGTTAGAACCTTTGGGGAATAATTGAAATCTGAAATTTAATTGCCAAAAATTATTCTAGGGAGCTAATCCATCGCCTTTATTGGGAAGTTCAGTTTTGAAATGAAGTTGTACTCAACAAAATACTAAGACTTGATGGTTTTAGAGTTAGTGTCTTATATCCCAACGTTATTTTTTCTTTATTGTACTCTCAACATTGCCAGTAAGCATTTTCTTTTCTTCAGGTAGGCGGAAGTTGTAATACATCAATTTATTATTTTGTAGGCCATTTGATGACCAGTCTGCGGGCACAGCTAGTGTTGATCCCATCAATGGCAGCTCTGCTCACCATCAGGAAGGAACACCTAATAGTACAGGACAAAAGAACTCCAAAGATTCTGCTGGGAAAAAAAGAGAAGACCCCAAACCAGGTCCTAAAAAACCCAAAGAGAAAGTAGATGCGCTCTCACAATTTGATCTCAACAATTATGCAAGTATGTCTTTGATTTCATCTAACTATGTGTTTGTTATATTTTAATAGGTCGTGGACCTTATGGTGGTCCACGAGAGAGAGGGACTAGCATCCTTCTAAACATCACATTTTGGAAGTGACAAGTGAAAATTATGAAGGATCCCATAACATGGCATATTTTATTCTTTCCGACTCTTTTATCAGTTTTTCTTCTTTCAAAACACTTTTAGAACATCAAGGAAGAGTTGGACTTGCAAGGTAGAGATAGGGACTGATTATGAGTCACTAACTGATTTAAACTGAATTAAAAAAGCAGCAACTTTTAGAATAGCCTTCAGTGCTTAATAAATCTTATTGAAGATAGTCCACAGAGTTTTACTGTCCTCCGTAAAAAAGGAGAGAAATAAGTAGCCATTTTACCTTGCCAAAAAGGTGTAGGAAGGCACACAAAAGCAAACAAAGATGGTAAATTACATATACTGTGTCTTTAAAAAAGTAAAGAAGGTAAGGTAAAACTCAGTGAGTTAATGAACTTGATAAAATTAGTGTCTAAGGTACGGTGGATAGAATAAATAATAGCTTGAAAAGCAGTTTTGCTGTGGGTGAATACTTTCAGAAAGCCCTGAAGTCACAGACTATCAAATGCTTAGGACAACACAAATAAGATATTTGGTGAGGATGTTAGCAAGTATTATCTATAAGGAGATGCATGTAAAAATGTGCTGTTTCCCATTCAGTTGAAATTTAAGCTTGAACTGAGTAAAATTGAAAGATTTTTACTAAGTCCAGATGGGACCTATTATTCCAGTATTAGATATGTAGATGAGAGTTTTCTTTCAGCTAGCTAGTAGTTATTTATACATACTAAACTCTGTTTTGGGTCCAGGTCCTGACTTAAAATTTGTAGACCATTGTTTCTTAAAGTATGATCCTCGGTCATCAGCAGCATCTGGGCATCTGTGCGAAATGCAAGACCATAAGCCCTACTACAGACTTATTGGATCAGTGTGTGTGGTAGTCTGTTTTAATGGGTTCGTTTTGTGATTCCTGTGTGTGTGCTGACATTTGCAAACTACTACTCTAGACACCATTTTAGGATTGAATTAAACTTTATTGCATGTTCAGGAATTTTTGATTAGATTATTTAGAGCTGTGTTTCTCAACAGGGTTAATTTTGCAGTTTGGTTTTGCCAATCTCTAGAAACATTTTTGCCTATCACAGATAGAGGAGGGGTGCTTGTAATCACCCTACAATGCACAGGATGGATAAGTAACCCACAGGGTTAATAGTACTGAAGTTGGAATGCCCTGAATTAGATCAACTGAAGTAAATCTATAATAGGAAGCTTAGATGCCAACCTTACAGTGGTCCACAAGAGAGAGGGACTAGCATCCTTCTAAACATCACATTTGGAAAGTGACAAGTGAAAATTATGAAAGATTTTTTTTCTTCCCAACTCTTTATCGGTTTTCTTTCTTTTAAAAAACTTTTAGAATAGAAATCTTCCCAAAGCATTATTATTGGATTAAGACATAACATGGCAAGAGCACTGTTGTTTTTGAAAATTGAGATGTAAATTGGACTATTCATTTTAACTCATTAAAGTTAAATTCAAGAGTTAATCATCTTTAGATAGTTTTCCTAGTGATTTTGGTTAAATAATACCTCTTCATCCCAAAATATTACAAAGCACCAAGCAAGAACAGGTGTCAAAAACAAATTATTGTTCAAATTTCCATAACTGTGTGTTGCTGAATGAAGTAATCCTCCCCAGTGCTCTCAAGAAGTTCTTTGGCAAGACAATTTAAATGAGTGATGTTTGACTATATAAGATAAACTGTTGAGTGTAAGTGAAAAACTGAGGTGAATTTAGAATTATAAAAGCTTTCCCCACCAGTCTAAAGTAATGAAGTACATGACATTCCTTGAAATGCTTGGCAAAGACCTTTCATTGAAATGTTTTTATGGTCCATTTTATATAGTTAATTAATTGAACAATTTTAAAGACCAGTGGTAGTACATACATAAATCATAATCAGTTTGGGGTTTTTTTTCCCCTTTAAAATAAACTTTTTATTGGAAAAAGTATTTTAAGAGAAGCATTTGCAGGTACATTCCCTGTGAATCACTCCCTGATTGTAGTCTCTTGCCATACTCACAAATTGTTACCATCTGCCACATTCCATTTGAAATTTATTTATAACCTGCTTGGGTGATGAAGGCATTGTTTTGGGGTTTTTTTTGTTTTTGTTTTTGTTTTTAAAGAAATCTTGGTGTAGTTGACCTGATAATTACTGGGTTAAGAGTTGGAGTTCCTCATTCAAAGGGTCATCCACACAGAGTTGTGGAGTTTCTTTGATTGTTAATGATAGTTGGCACATCCTACAACATGTCTAGATTGAATTACGGTACCAGATAAAACCATAGGAGGGAATGAAGCTTATGTGTATGATTAGCTTAGTATATGATTTAATACTTAAAAAAAAGTCACCACCATCTTGAATATGTATACTTATACCACACACATACTTTTTTACGTTTCCCCTTAACTATATTATATATAGTTTGTAAAATGAAAGTGTTATTTGAATTGCCTCACCTTTTTTTTCTTTATTCTATAAATATACCTGCAGCCAGAAATCACATTGCTTCAGCTATTCTCAATTTTCTTTGAAAGATTATTTAATCTAGATTTCTTAATATTCACTGTGGAATATGTGATGTATGATAATCTTAACAGGGTAGCCAAAATAAGTATTATTTGAACAATGAGCTGAAATTGTATCTTGAATTATTTATCCTATTATTAGGTTACTATTATGTATGTCCATTTACTTCTTATTACCTTCTCATAGAACTTTCGCATATATATCATGTCTGTACACCAGACATTAAATAGAGACACAAGAATCATAAGACCAGCTTGGCTAGTCACTTTCTCAGCTTACTTTTTCCTTTGAAAAAGGGAAATAATAGTAATACCTCTAAGAATGGTTAGATGCAAGTAAGGTGAAGTACTAAGTACTTTACAACACAGTACAGAGGTGATCTCAGAGAGGTAAAGATTAAGTGATTTGACTAAGATCCTGGGATAATTTTGATTATGTTTAATTAAATCAAATTACTTAATCAGAATTTTTTTTATCAATATAGCTGCATTATCACTATATTGCCTAAGTGGAGAAAAGGCATATATCATTCAAAGAAAATGACTTTAGGGCTTGTTTATGAAATCTTTTCAGATATTAATATTGAATGGCCATCTTATAGAATGGGAAATGGGTCACGCTCTGTGTTACAGGATCTTTGGCTTGTCTCCTTTTATGAGAAAAAAACACTACCAGTACAAACATTTCTATTTTATATTTTCAGTTGATAGAAAAAATCATTTTAGATCTTTTTCTTACCACAGGTGTTGTTATCATTGATGACCATCCTGAAGTAACAGTAGTCGAAGATCCTCAGTCAAATTTGAATGATGATGGTTTTACTGAGGTGGTGTCCAAAAAACAGCAAAAACGGTTACAGGATGAGGAACGGCGGAAAAAGGAAGAACAGATCATACAGGTTTCATGTTTTGATTTATAAGTCAACATTTGCATATACTATTAAGTATGTAACCACTAAAAATCCAGTTATATCCTTCACCATAAAACTGATCCCTTTTGCCCAGTTTACCCACCCCACTTTACTCTTGCCTTGTAACCACTACTTTTAGACCATCTTTAATTCAAAAACATACTTGATGTTTTACTGATATTCCTCTTGTTTACCTCATCTTGTTCATGGCAAGTTAGTTTTAAATTAGCTTGGAAACCTGTGAATAGCACTGCTATGATCCAATAGATTGCAGATTGTGGACCTACAAAAAGATTTTGAAATCTAAATTCGTTCACTTAAGTACACAGTATGAATCAAGATAAGCTTTTCCATTTAAATTAAGACAAACACCCATTTTGCTAAGTGCTGAAATAAAAATAAATAGAACTCATGGATTGTAGTGTTAAAGAGCTTGTAGATGAGAAGACTTAAAAGAAATTCTGTAAAAATTCTACATAGATCAGTTGAATATTATAATGCTTTGGGTTAGATATTTTCATAGGTCATTTATTATTAATTTTGTAAAGATAAAATTAGTGTATGTATCCTATATAGCAAAAAAAACCCAGCAACACTTCCAGAATGTTTCTGTGGCAAACATACAAGTTGAGCAAAGTCAGTAAGCAGTTTGTATATTATGTTTTGTTTTTTTGTTTTTGCGTTGGGGGTGAGGGGCTGTCAGATCCATTCAGATTTTGCTGCCAAATCAATTCCCTGCAAACTTAGCCTTTTGAATTTCAGAATTGTGGACTAGTATATCTAGAATGTATAATGCATTTGTCTTTTTCCCCCTAAAGCATCTTTGTGTATCATAATTTTAAATCTCATTAGCAGCCTAGATATTTTTTGGTCTTTCAAGTGCTTATTTTGAAAACCAAAGGAGCTAATTTAGCAATCAGTAATCTTGTTAGATATTGTATTCAGAACTCTTGCTTCCAGCTATATTACTGATAAAATGATCTCTACTAATTTTTAAAGGTCTGGAACAAAAAGAATACAAATGAAAAAGGAAGAAGTCAAACTTCTAAGCTTCCACCAAGATTTGCCAAAAAACAGGTTACAGGGATCCAGCAAACTCAGTCTCCAGCCTCAGCGCCAGCTTCAACCTCAACCTCTACTCCACCTTCAACCTCAGCCCCAGCCTCAACCCCTGTTCCAGTTCTAACATCACCCTCAGCTCCAGTTCTAGCTTCAGGCACAGCTCCTGTTCTAGCCTCCACCTCAGTACCAGTTCCAACATCCACCTCAACTCCAGTACCCGCCTCCACCTCGGCTCCAGCCACAACCCTTTCTTCAACTCCAGCTCCAACCCCCATCCTTGCTTCAGCTTCAACCCCAGTCTCTGCCCCGGTTCTTGCCTCAGCCCTCGCACCAACTTCAGCTCCAGCTCCAGCCCTGACTGTCTCAGCTCCAGCCACCCCAGCTGTCTCAGCCCCAACTGCCCTTTCCTCAGTACCACCTGTTTCAGCCTCAGCTGCCCCAGCTTCAGTCCCACCCTCAGTCCCAGCTTCAGCCACAGCCCCTATCCCAGCCCCTGTCCCTACTCCAGCTCCCACCACCCAAGCCCACACTCAGGGACAGACTCACAAACCAGCCCAGAGTCCACTACAGTCTACAGCACAGTCTTCAAAACAGCCACCACCTTCCATTAGACTACCTTCAGCTCAAACACCTAATGGCACAGATTATACAGCCACAGGAAAATCCCTCCAGAGCTCACAGTCACATGGCACTCTTACAACAGAATTATGGGATAACAAGGTGGCCCCCCCAGCTGTGCTGAATGACATCTCTAAGAAATGTGAGTGTGCAATAGAGATGCAAGGGTTGGGGAATGGCTTGGGAAGATTGGGGTGCTTTTCACTTTTGTATGGTCAGTACTTTTCCTTGTCACCACCTTTTTCTTAGTAGGGGATAATAATAGCAATGCTTTCTTCTTTTCCTTTATTAAAAACTTTTGTTTCTAAAGCAAGCATGTTATTCTTTAAAAAGAAATACCGTATTTTATGGATACAATCTTGTGTTTACGAAGAATGCACTATGTTTGGGGAGAGTTATGTTTACTGTGCCATGTAAGAATCTCCTTATGTGTAATGTATAAAGTTGTTTTATTTTCATTTGACCATTATTGTGAACTTCTAAATTTTAATGATCACATTTCCTCCTCCTCTTCAGTAGGTCCCATTAGTCCACCACAGCCACCTGCAGTCAGTGCCTGGAATAAGCCCTTAACATCATTTGGATCAGCTACGTCAACAGAGGTAGGAGTAAACTTTGTAATGGCTTTTGTGAGGTTAATGACAGATTTTCCTTAGAACACTTTCTCAAACTTGAACATGCATTAGAAGCACCTGGAGCCCTTGCTAGCATAAATTGCTTGGTACCCATGTCCAGTTTCTGATCCATTAGGTCTGACTTAAGGCCTGAGTGTATTTTTAACAACTTCTCAAGTGGTGCTAATGCTAGTGGATCTCCACATTTATTAGCTGTTTCTCACCTTTAGAGAAGGTGAGATTTGGTTATGGTTAAATTTTTTTTTTAGAGCTATTCTCAAAAGTCCTTGTGATAAGAGAATATAAGTGCAATTACTGCTTTCTGGACTTTTCTACCCTGTTTTTAGCTTGATAATTAGGCAGTATAATTAGTTAGAAACAATTTACAAGAGGTTGTCCCAACCTCTTAATATGTGCAGTAAACATTGGTAAATAAACTTATTTAGGTCAGCAGTTCTTCATTCTTTGAGCACTTTATTGATCACTTGTAATGTACTGCTCTGGGCTTACAAAACTGAGTGCTGAAAATGAAATCCCTTTCCCCATAGGGATTTCATTGAATGTGGGGGGCAATAAACTAACATTCAGAATGTTAAGTAGTGGTTAGCGCTGAGGAAAAAAGCAAAGCAGGGGAGGTGTATAAGAAAGTTCGCAATGGGATGGAGATGTTTAAAATAGAATGGCCAGGAAAGCTTACCTGGATGGCATTTGCATTAAATACTTGAAGGAGATAAGAACGTGCTATTTAGATATCTGAAGAAAAGTGAATTCTCATTTCAGAAAATAGCAAATACAAAAACCTTGAGATAGTAGCTTTCCTGATATGTTTGAGCACAATTAGGGAATTCCTTTTATGGAGTAAAGAGATGGAGAGACATTGGGAAGATAATGGGAGGTGAACTGGATATAGCCTTTAAGGAGAGGTAGGAAGAGCAAATGATAGGACTTGACTGTAAAGAGTTTTCAGGGCAACCTATTAAGAATAGTCTGGAGAGGACAAAGAATAGAAGTTCGGAAAATGTTAAAATAATCGTATGATGGTATCTTTAAATCAGGGTCATGCCAACATAGTGATGAGAGATGAATGGTTTCTGCGTATTTGAATATGGAAATTAATAGATGAGTTAAATGTGTGCTATGAGAGTAAAGTCATTGCCAAAGTTTGTGAACAACAGTGGAATGGAGTTCCCATCAATTGTGATTGTACACTTATTAAATGGATCAGCATTGGATGTAGAAGATAAGGGGGTTTAGTTTTAGCCATGGTAGATTTATTATACAATCTAAGTGGAAATGTCAAGTAAGTAGTTGAGTGTAGTTCAGAAGACGTAATCTAGTTTGGAAAAAAGAATTGGATAGTCATTAGATGGTGATTAAAGTGATAAAGTTAGATGAGATCTCCAAAAGAGAATGAGTTGGGAGTAGAAAAGAGAAGTGAATCAAGTTCTAGGACCTCCCTGTTGGCACAGGGGTTAAAGTCTCAGCGCTTTCAAACTATCTACAGCTACTGCAGCAGGAGTTTGATCCCCGGCCAGGGAGCTAACCCACATGACGCAGCAGACCTCTCCTGTCTCGGCCTACTGCTCCTCTCAGCAGTGTGTTTCAGTAGATCCGCCTATTCTGTTCCCCACTGTCTCTTGTGAATCCTCCCCCCCACACACACACACACCTCTGGCCTACACCCCAGTTCTTGTATACATAAAGGAATATTTTTTTTAAATAAAATAAGTTCTACAGTTTTGAAACTCAGGAAAATGAAGAAATTAGAGATTGGTAGTGTCCTGATTTCAAAAAGATGGGTCTAAAGAAGGATAAGTCATCTTGTCAAAACCTGCTGGAAAGTTCAAGATAGGCACTGAGAATTGATAGTTGGAGTTAACACCATGGAGGGCACTGGTAACTTTAACAAGAGCAATGTGAGAAAAACTGTGTACAGAGAACTTAGAGTGGTTTTGCTCATATTAGCTGTCGGTATCCCAGTTCGAGCTTTCTGACTTAGGTATTGAGATCTAAGAATTGTTTTCAATTTTAAAACATGCAACTAAAATTAAGAGTCTCTGAGTTCAGTGCTTAAGACCCTCAGCTTCATTTTTTTTTCTTCCTGCCTATTGGTATTAGCATTATGCTTCATTATAGGGAGTGTTTCTAGGTACTCTTTAGAAATAGAAATTTCAGGATTTTTCATACCAATATGAAGAATGGAGTGGGAAGTTTATTTCTTTGTTTTGGCTGAGTGCACTGGCTTTAATAATTTCACTAAAATGTTTGATCCTTTTTTTTTTAAGATTTATTTATTTATGCATACACCTGGGGTACAGGCCAGAGGCATGGGGCAGCGAGAGGGTTCACCAGAGACAGAGTGGGGAGCAGAACAGGCAGATCAACAGAAATAACACTGCTGAGGGGAGCAGCGGGCGAGGCAGGAGAGGTCTGCCAAGCCATGTGGGAATCTCCCTGGCCGGGCGTCAAACTCACATCACTGCTACCAACAGCTCCACAGCACAGCACTTAACCGCTACACCACCAGGGAGGCCCTGATACAGTTATTTTAATTGACCTTAAAGGACAGGAATAATAATTTCTCAGCACTCATGGCTGCAGGTTCTTCTTGCAGACATTTTATTACCTGCAATACTAACAGGAAACTTACATTCACCTTCCTCCAGTTAGAGGAGCAATATATTTTTTAGTGGTGGCTCATTTTTTCTTCATGTTCTTTATGCTTTCTGAATAGAAAGCGATTTTGGGGGTGGATATCTATTGTGCATGATTTTGGAATTTGTCATGGTGGAATTTTTAATTAGTCAAATTGGCACTCTTTAATTCATTTCAAAAGCTAGAAAGTAACCCCTTGAAGGATTTCTTCTGGAATAACTAGTGAAAAATAGAGTTCTTGATAGTTGACCTAATAAGTTTTATTGTCCATCCTTGTATTAGGTATGTATAAACATTTTTTGCTTCAAAAATTAATTTTCCCTAATAGTCATGTTAACTGTCAATCTGTTTTCTTAATCATTGAAGTGTGAGTTCTTACTGTACATAAAATTAATAGGTTTTGGTCATTACCAAGTCATTTTGTTCTTCTAATACTGACTGTAAATTTATAATGAATTTCAACACTGATTACAGCAAATAGATTTTCATTCTAAATCACATCAATAATCTTGATCTATATTTAAAATTCAGTACTCACATATAAATATAAATCTACATGACAAACTTGTTTATACTGCTGACAATGTTACGGTGATAAATACAACAATGACCTTGTACTGTAATTGACACACTTAAGTTTAGGGATGCAAAAAGTGATATGAAATAGGGAAGCAAGGCCTGAAGTTGAACTTTGTTGCTGGTTTCGGAGGGCTTTTTTTGTTTGTTCCTCTATGAAAAAATTTAATTGTTATAAACGTTTTTGGCTTACAAATCCCTGTGTGTTCTAACCTGCTTGTCTATCTTCTACTATTGTTCCTATTAACTGGTATGTTCCAGCTTTACTGCCTTTTTTTTTCTTGACCTTTACACTAGGTATTTGCTGTGCCGAAAACATTTTGCACGGCTCTTTTAGTTTAGTTTTCAGTGTGACCTCCTCTGAGGTTTTCTCTTTCTACTAATGCAAAGTATCTTAACACTTTGTGATTCGCTCACGTATTAATATGTGTTCATCACATCTCCGGTATTTCACGCCACGGTGGAGTATTTGAAACTATTAGGGTCTATTTCTTTGATCGTATTCAGTCTAGAAGCTTTACACCTTGTTTTGGTGAAAGTGTAAGGTGTTTTATAAGAGATACTACAGTTTTTTTAATATCCAGTAGTTCAGGAGTTGTGTGTGTTTTATTGAATACTTATACCATTCATGCGATGGCATGGAAAATGACCAGCACACAAAGTGTTAACCATATTTTAATTTTTGCAAGACCCTTTCTCTGACTTTTCAACTAAAGAACATTAATTATTTGATTGGTGAGTGGATTCCTAAGGTGTATGCACAACATCACCAGTTAAAAAACACTTTAATGTAGGGCCTCCCTGGTGGCGCAGCGGTTAAGCTCTGCGCTGTGGAGCTGTCAGCAGCGGCGACGCGAGTTCGACACCCAGCCGGGGAGATTCCCACATGGCGCGGCAGATCTCTCCTGCCTTGCCCTCTGCTCCCCTCAGCAGTGTATTTCTGTCAATCTGCCTGTTCTGCTCCCCACTCTCTCTCTGGTGAACCCTTTCACTGCCCCATGCCTCTGGCCTGTACCCCAGCTTGTATGCATAAATAAATCTTAAAAAAAAAAAACACTTTAATGTGTATTATTTCATTTCAATTTCAAAGCAAACACCTTAGAAGCAGATGACACTAGTATTGCTCTTTCTTCTCTCCACCGTTCATTTTTCTGTTTCTTTGTTGCTGGTGGTGTCTTTGTGTGATTTTTTTGCTTTAAATGATGAAATAACTTGAGACTCTGGTTTGCCCATGATCACACTCACAAGAATCAGAACTTTTAAAGTGTTAAGTCTTGTCTAGTTTTCATTTTAGCAGTTGGTTTCTAATATAGATCAATAGTTGTGAAGGGAAACGTTGTCCTAAGACTTAGTGTTGTTTAATATCAGTAAATATGTAGATAGCTTCAGGTCTTTCAATCAACTATGAATTGTTTGCTTTGATGGCAGTTTTTAAATAATTTCTTCCTAGGGAGCAAAGAATGGTCAGGAAAGTGGAGTTGAACTTGGAATTGATACGATTCAGTTTGGTGCTCCATCTTCAAATGGGAATGAAAATGAAATTGTTCCTGTTCTTTCGGACAAAACTGCTGACAAAATACCTGAACCTAAAGAACAACGACAGAAGCAGCCACGAGCAGGCCCTATCAAAGCCCAAAAGGTGAATACAATTCCCATTCCGAATATAATAGTATCAAAGCCACAACACATATGGGGAACAGTTTTTGAATTAAATTTAGTTTTCATTGAATGTCTTTGATGCATTTGTTATGATGTCATTTTTTTATCATAAACATTGAATTTAGCTTCCAGATTTGAGTCCAGTAGAAAACAAAGAACATAAACCCGGCCCTATTGGAAAGGAACGTTCATTAAAAAATAGAAAAGTAAAAGATGCCCAACAGGTGGAGCCAGAAGGACAAGAGAAACCAAGCCCCGCTCCTGTCAGAAGTACAGATCCTGTGACAACAAAGGAAACCAAGGCAGTTCCAGAAATGTCTACAGAAATAGGAACAATGATTTCAGTGTCGTCTGCAGAATATGGTAGTAATACAAAGGTAGGCAACATGCAGTGGTTACCAGTTCAAAGTATTGCAAACCATGTCTAAATTGTGTGGAGAAAACAGTACCCATAAGCTTGTTTTCCTTTTGCTAGAGATACCTACTTTTATAGACTAGACGCGTTATTACTTCTAAGAGAGGATTTACGTCATGGTTTGAATATGTAGTCTAAAGAAATTCCTTACAGTAAATTTCTTTCTGTGGAAATTAACTCTTAAGTCTGGACTGTTGAGTTCTTGCTTAAAGTAAAAAATACCTGCTTTTTTAATTGGGGTTGTAAACTTTGAAACAATTGCTCTATATTGTGTTTTATTTTGTTAGTGGAGTTACAGTAGACCCTCATGTTGTTCACTAGTGAGAGCCAGTTTTCTTTCGGAATAGATACAGATCAATTTCTGGTTGAGTGCCAGCAGACATAGTTGGCTCACATTTCAGGATCACTTTGAATGAAAGATGCCTAGGTTTGAAAATACTCATTATAGTAGGACATACTAAGTGACTTACAGGTCCTACCTCTTTTTTTTTTTTTTTTAAAGATTTATCCATTTATACATACAAGCTGGGGTACAGGCCAGAGGCGTGGGGTGGCGAGAGGGCCCACCAGAGACAGAGTAGGGAGCAGAACAGGCAGATCAGAAATACACTGCTGAGGGGAGCAGCGGGCGAGGTAGGAGAGGTCTACCACACCATGTGGGATTCTCCCCAGCCGGGCATCGAACCAGCATCGCCGCTGCCGACATCTCCACAGCGCAGCGCCCAACCGCTGCGCCACCAGGGAGGCCCCAGGTCCTACCTTTTGTGGGAATAAAAATTTTTATCTGTCTTTTGGTGTTTATGGCTGGATATACTTACCGGAAGAGAGATGGGATTTTTAATGTTATTTGAACATTTTTCCTTTTTCATTACCATACAGCTCACTACCATATGTAGGTAAATGCTCTTATGATCCAACTCTGTCATATTTTATACTGATCAGCCTCCTGGAGATACTCTATGCATTTAAAAAAAAATGTACAAGACCCCAGGAATAGTTAAAATGTTATTTCAGTGGTAGGTTCATGCTTGTTTTTAATGCCTGGTCATCTTTAAGATTTAAATGAATTGAGTCTTGAGATCTGTTTTCTCCCAAAACCACTTTACAGCTGGTAGACTTCCATTAGAAAGTGATTCATTAATTCAGTTTAAACATTTTTTTTTCTATTACTACTCTACAGGAGTCTGTAACAGACTATACTACACCTTCTTCTTCTCTGCCTAACACTGTGTCTACTAATAATGCAAAGATGGAGGATACTTTGGTTAATAATGTAAGTAATCATCCTGAGATGTGGCAAGTTCGGATAGGAGCCTGGCTATTTTTATCTAGTACACACTGCTGCATGACCAATATTTAACTCAGAGAAAGTTAGCAGTAAATTTGTACTTACTAGTACAGTAATATAATTAGCAAAAATGGCCAGAGCTGAGTTTTTGTTTTGTTTTTCCTCTGGAAGTTGTCAGCTTCTCTGTTTAAGATCCTGTCTTCTGTTGCTAAGACTTGAGTTCATAAATACTAACTCTATTAACCTAGTTTGGTGAGAGTTTTTTCTTTCACATTCTACAAATTTGACATTTTATTTAGTGATTTTGTGCCTAAATTAACCTTTTCACAATACAGTGAAAACTCTCTCACTTTAAAATGACAAACTAAAGTGTTCCCAAAGATTCAGGTATTTCTTTTTAATTTAAAAAAAAAAGTGAACTAAACCTAACAATATTCCTGTTGTGAGGCTTCAATTATGTAATTACTTCCAAAACTCTTAGAAAGTGCTCTATTAAAAGATGATGTAAGTCATGTTGTAAATAATGCTTCCCAGAGCAACTATGTTGTAATTCAAGTTTAGGTTGAAAGTCAGCAGAGCCCATCAATTTGCGTAGTTTCTTGAATGACAGATGAAAAAAGGACACATGCCTGTCTGTCTGCACCCTCCCCCACCCCCCAGCCAAAGTTTGCTAACTTGTGGCAGAAGAACTTTTTGGAAGTTATGTGTGTGTCACCCTTGTTTTGGAGGGCGGGTACAGTGGAAATTTCATCACCTGTTCTCTTTATTTAAATACAGCACGGTGTAATAGCAGATGGTGGTCATTTTCAAAAGTATCCATCCATTAGAGATATATTTAAAGGTCTCTTACAAAGATTTTTTTTTCAATTCTGTCCTTTCAAGAGTAAAAATCAATACGTCTGTCTTCTTACAGTTCTTTCCCTTTGCATTCTATTCATTAGCATCAAGAAGATAGAATTTTAGAGAGCTGAGATGCATTTGAGGATCATTTAATCTGACTTTCTTAATATGTCGCTGAGGAAAAGGAAGAGAAAGGAGTGAATCTTATTTTCTCCTAGTGATAACAGCAAGTGCTTTGAAAGCTGAACTCCTCCAACTTTCAGATGTTACAAAACTTTATGTGCCAAATCCTTTTCCCCTAACCTTTTCTTATTTACTTCCTGTAGGAAGAAATGGAAAACTTGTGAAGGAGGAAAAGATTTTCTGCCAGATTAAGTGCTGGTGTCACTTTATAGGCTATCAGATATTGAATCAGTAGTATCTCCCAATTTAATTATGCTTTCACTGTGTAATCTTTTCTCATTTAAAAAACAGTATTTCTAAGATGTGACCTTTTCAAGGAAGTGTATGATGCTTCCTGCCAAAGTATCCTCTAAAGATATAATTTATGAAATATTAATAGGGAAGAAAATTTCATCATTCTCAGAATTTGTAAAAGACAAATTTCCTTATGAGCATTTATCTGTGAGGCTAATTTATGCATAGAGGGCTACTGGAGGAAGAGACCCAGCCTTGTGGTTGGTACACAGTATCTATTTGACTTTTATAGCATTGCATCAAGAGTATGTTTGAAAACAGGAAAATCACTTCGTGTTAAGAGAACATTATAGATGATCTTCAGTTTGGAATGATTTTAATGTAGTACTAAAAACAGTCGCCCTGCTTGGAAAAAATCATAGCACCTTTTGAAATGTTTCTTCATTCATTAGTTGGGGGGGAGTTCCAGTCTATGCAGAGAACTTTTGTCTTTTAAAAATAATTATGCTTATAAAAGGTTTATTCCCCTGGTGGGATGTACATTTTTTAAGGATATAAGCTGAGATTGGTTCATATGACCTTATATTACAATTGTTTTGAATCTCGAATGTATTGAAGATTTAAATATTGGTGGTAGTTTTGTATTATAGCATTATGACATAGCTGTTTTAAAGATCTATCAAATAATTTGCACAAGGTAGTTTGTGGAATTATAAACTTCATCACACAGTCCATAGTATCACAAAGTACTTATCTTGAAACCTCCAAACATCCCATTTTTACCTGAGTGAACCATTGAAACCAATCATAGTCAAACCTAATAAAATCTCTAGATCCAGATTCTTAGGAAAAAAAGAGATGTGGTCATGATTTTCTAATGTCTTAAAGTTTCTAAAAAATATGTGCCATAATGCCATTACTAGAGCAAAGCATTGTGTCCAGTGACAGGGAGGTGGGGGACAATACCACTCTCCAAACTACTTTTGTTCTTGAATCTAGTTGTAAGAAAGTTTATGTACTACGGGAAAGAGATTAATTTCTTGTATTTATACTGTCGTGTCAGATGCTTCTGATTGAACCTGTTGCTGCTTTAATGGTAGAAATTATTAAATTATATCCCTTGGAGCTTTGCTGTGCAGGACTAGCAGCATCAGCATCACCTGGGAGCTTGTTCAAAATGCACTGTTTCAGGCCTTACCCCAGACCAGATGTGTCACAATCTGAATTTAAGCAACTCCCCAGGTGATTTGTATACTCTTTGAAAAAGGAGAAGCACTGTCTTCAAGTATGTATCTTATTTTAGGGACAGACTTTCTGTCAACTTACGAATAAAAAGACAGTTATTTCTCTTCAGACGTTTCATCCAAGATGACCGAAATCATCAATTAACTGTAAACAATGTAATGCTCAGTAATCCTATATTCCTGTTGGCTCTGATAAAAAATAAAACACCCTTAGAGTATATTAGCATTATCTTTAATGGGGCTTTTGTGGCAGACTTAGTTAGTTAGATTGTGATATGTGTTGCCTACCTTTTCAGGTGCCCCTGCCCAACACCCTTGTCCTCCCTAAGAGGGAGACTATACAACAGAGCTCCAGCCTAACTTCAGTTCCTCCCACTACTTTCAGCCTCACCTTCAAGGTATGTACGACATCTGTCTCTTAGGGTCCTTGATTATTGCATGCAAGGGGACATAGTTAACACTAGTCTTTCTGGTATTCTTACTAATTTTGTTTGATAAGCAACATGCAAAGCTGAGGTAATTAAATGATGTCAAATTGGACTTTAAAATTTTATTAGCTTCTGATTCCAGATAGTGAGTTGGATGCCTCATATTTAAAGTGAGACCTATTATGCTTGTGAATTTTTTGTCTTAAAAAATACAGAAGAGCATTTATATTCCCTGTTATACTGAGTTACTGTTAGACAGTTTAATGATTTTTGGATATGTCAGTCCTAAATACTGATAATGGTAACAATGTCAGTTTTTTGTCTTTCCTGTAAGTGATGTGTGAATTTGAATGAATGCAATATAGTAATTAGAATATTTTAGGAGGTAGCGATAAGGAGGTAAAAGAGGTTTTATTTTAGACAACTCATACTTTGCGATGTCAAGAAGAATCAGTTTTTAAGAATCTGATTATAATTTTGAACTGCTAATGCTTTTTTACAATTATGTCATTCAAAAAGTTGAAAATTAGTTGTTTACCTCAGAATTAATCAGTTATTCAAAAAGTAGAGATGTAGATGGAGGAATTTTTTGAATATGTTGATTTCGTTGGTGCTGTTTCTTCATTTTTATGATCTGAGCAAATATTCACCGTTACAGCAGGACTCCTGTAATTCAGCACTGGTTGACAGTGAATGTTTTTGATGGTCTTCAGGAAATTAGGAAACTAAGTCTTTATACAGTGTGCCAGTTGTTTCTGTTTGAATCTCTAGTCTCTTAACCACTTGTTCCTTTGTCCCCCATCTGCTTTTTTTAGTGTGAGATGCTTATAAAAAAACTTCCTCTCTTTGTGTCAACTCCAATTTTACCCAGTCTTTAGTGTTTACTGCCAATTCCTCTTCAGCCTTTGTTGTTTTCTATTTGAATGGTTATCCCACTCTTTATCCCACTCTTTGTTCCTTATCATGTCTTATATGTGTGGTTTTGACCATCATACTACTCAAAGGATTGATCAGTTTCGTGAGGCAGATAACATTATTTTGGCCAGTTGTTAATTCTTCAGGAAAACCCACTCAACATTGCCTTAATTTACTATTTTTAGCACAAGTAAAAATAATGTACCTTTAGAGTTAAAATGAATTTAAATTAAATTGCATTAACTTCAAACCTTTTAGTTCCTTGTTTTTACTTATAATATCTTTATTTGGGGTATATATAAAGTCATATGATACAAATATTATTGACTACTTGCCAGGGGAAAAATGAGTGTAGTTAATTTTCAGTTTCCTTGAATTTCCAAAAATAGAAAGTAAATTTTCTTGCTGTTTCAGATATGAAATGAAACCAAATTCATGATTGCATATTATATAAGATTAGCTGTAATTTATGTGTTCTCAGCACAACAAAGCTGATATAAATGACATTGTACTCTGAAATTGCTCTAAGCCTTACATCTCAAGTAGTACAAGCAAATTGCACTGTCGCTAACTTCCTAAATTTTTTTAATCTAATACTTGTTTTAAAATTAAAGTCATTTGAAGCCAGCAGGGTGATTGTGACCAGGTAACCATACATCAGTGTTTCATATTTTTTAATTTACAGTGACAACATTAGTTTCCAAGAGAGAGCCAAATTATATTTAGTGTTTTAAAAAGTAAATAGGAAGAAAAATAAAGTTGCTACTTTAGAACCTACAAATTTCCTAACAATAACATTTTAAAAATTACTTGTAGGTATTGCATCTGCATTTTATAGTTTATCTTGTTTTGTTTTAATGTCAGCCTATCATCTCCTACCTGTAGCCTCAGGATAGTTCAGGGATCTACACCTGTGCCCTCCAGTTCACTATTCAAGTCACTGAGTACTTGAAGGATGCTAATCCAAATTGAGGGTGTGCTTTACATGTAAAATAAAATAGATGCTGGATCTGAAATGTTAATATTTCTAAAGAATTAAAATACTCCAATTTTTATGTTGATCACATAAAATACAAATATATATGTATCGAGTGGATAAAATGTCAGTTAGTCTTACCTCTTTTTACTTTTTAAGTTTTAGAAACTTTAAAATTATACTTGTGGTCTGTTGAATGGCACTGCTCTAGATTGAAGTAAAGCTCAATGATTCTGTCTTTTAAGAAATAGTAGACTATAGCTAAAACCAGTAGCCATTAATGGCAGCATTCAGCATCTGAATTGCTTGATGAGGTCTGGATGTGAAACCAAAAGTTGTTTTACTGCACTCAAGCCTAAAGCCTGTCTGGTTACATGCCTTTTTAAGACAGCTGTGAGCTTAAAACAGCCAAACAAACAATGCCTGTCATCTGCCACTTGAAAACTATTTGCTTTACAAAGTAAGAAAGGGGGGAGGGGTGGGGGACACAGATACTTACTTACAAGGTAGTTTAGTGCCTTTCCTACCAGAATTTGGGTCTTCAGTGTTGTCTAATAAGAGCATATTTTTGTTTCCTTATTCACTGGTAGGGGTATGGATTCATGTTTAGATGGTGCAGGAACTGTGACCATTTTATCAATATGCTGTCTATAAGCTCTGTAAAGATATCATTATGTTACAGGGTAACCCCGTGGGGTGCCTGTCTGGGTTCTCACCCGTGTGCTTAAAAGAGACCTAAAAACTCAAATGCAGGCACACACAATAAAATTAAAGAAAAGGATTTATTTACAAAAAGGGAAAAGAAATGATAAAGAAATGTATTGGTAAAAACGTCCTACCAGTTTCACTGAGCTGGACTCTTCTAACCTACTGAGGAAAACTCTCCTCAATCCACACCACGGACCAATCCCACCCCCCCACCACCACCACCCCAGCTCACAGGTCAGGTATTTAAATCCCCAAAACCATTGCTTAACTCCACCCTCAGTCCTCAGTTCCTTTGGTGATGATGGCATTCTGGGATTCATAGTCCTAGGTGTCCTGGCTCTCTCTGGCCTGAGGTGGGGGTGGGGTCCTGGGACACTCCCCCTTCCTGAGGACCACCCTCTTGCAATTAGAGTCTATTTCCTCCCAATTTGAGTAAAGTATCAAACATAAAGTGGAAAATGAAAGGTTTGAAAACCCTAGTGATGTCATTTTCCCAACGGCTTTGAGAGTGGAGCGGTGTTCTTGGGTCCACTCTGGGAAAGGTTTCACCAGAGCGCCCTTCGACGGCACGCGGCAAGTTTCTCCTCGAGGCAGACTCAGTTTAAAGAACAGTTTTATTAGGAAAAGGGACAAAGAAGTATAGGACACTTGCACAGGCACAAGCGGGCAGAAAGGGCTGCCCCTTTGTGGGGGCAGATGGGGGGTTTTATCCTCTTATTTCTGTCAGGAGGGGCTCGTCTTCTAGGAAGGTTCCTGTTTGCTGACTAGCTAGAATTAGAAAAGAGACCTGAGATTCTACAAAGGGCTCAATCTCCATATCTTTGCCCTCTAGCTTCCTTCTGTGTTTTGTAACTCAGGTATTGGTGCCTAGGGATTGTGTTCATGGTTATGTTAATTCCTTCTACCCCCACTTCCTCGTCTGGTTTTACCCTTGAGTTAGAAAATGGAGTCATATCTATCTCCTCCGTCACTAGGGTTTTTAATGCTTTATTCTGTGGTTTTTATGAGATTTTATTTGGAATTTAAATATAAATATATGTTATGTGTGTGTATATATATACACACGTAAATTCTGTTGCAGTGGTTTTTTGTTTTTTGGGATTTTTTTTTTGCTTTAAAAATTGTTGATTTTATTGCAGATGGAGTCTGCACGCAAAGCATGGGAGAATTCTCCGAATGTAAGAGAAAAGGGATCCCCAGTAACTTCTACAGCACCTCCAATTGCAAGTGGAGTCAGCAGTAGTGCTAGTGGACCTAGCACTGCTAATTACAATTCATTCTCAAGTGCGTCAATGCCTCAGATTCCTGTTGCTTCAGTCACTCCCACAACATCACTGTCAGGTAGTTTTTTATACTTTTACTTTGAATAACTTAAATTATTTAAAATTCCTTATGGTTATTTCCTATTTAATGTCTCCCCAATGAAAGGTTGGGGGGAACACTCAAGATGTAAAATTGTGCATAAGGTAGTAGTTTTGTAAGCTTCCCATTTTCACTCCCCTTTCTTTGCCCTCTCTCAATTTTGGTTAGTTTGGCAAATACTGATAGTCTGCTTTTTTGAACCTTCTTTTCTTACCCACACCTCCTCCTCCATTATAGATACTAATAGTAACTGGTAAAAAGATTTTTTCTTTTTCCTCTGAATTTGTCTGTAAAATTCACCTTTTGGTTTTGTTCTTTACCCCATACACAGCTAATTGTATTGTTATAGGGCAGCCCCGGTATAAATGGGGTGCCTGTCTGGGTTCTCACCCGTGCGCTTAAAAGTTACTTAAAAGACTCAACTGCAGACACGCACACTAAATAAAATTAATTAAAGGGTTTATTTACGAAAAGGGAAAGAAAAAGATAAAGAATAAAAATTGGTGAATGTGTCCTACCAGTTCCACTGAGCTGGAATCTTATGGCCCACTTCAAAAAGAAACTCTGGCAATCCACACCACGAACAACAGCCCCCCTCCAAGCTCACAGGTCCGGTTTTTAAGTCCCAAAACCACTCCTTAACTCCTCCCTCAGTCCTCAGCATCAGCATCCTTTCTTCGGTGATGATGCCATTCTGGGATCCTAGGTGTCTTGGATCTCTCTGGCTTGAGGTGGGGGTGGGGTCCTGGGACACTCCCCTTTCCTGAGGACCATCCTCTTGCAATATCAGCTCAGAAATAACAGCAACACAGCCTTAAAAATTTTTTGTGATCTCTATCTAACTGGAAGGAGCTACTGACCTAAGTCTTTTGGATTTTTTTATCGATACACGTATCCCCATGAAGGGCTAGGGATAAAGAATTTCCAGCCTCTCTTGCTTGAATAAATGAAATCATGGGCTTCTGATTTTATTTTGTTTGCCAGTGTTTTGAAAGCAAGGGAAGCTCTTTTCCCATAGAATATACTCTCTTTACTTTTCATTTAGGGACTGCAGAATTGTTTTTCAGTATTCTGGCATACTTTGCTAATGTTGAATACCAAAAGAACTGGTCTTTGGGTTGTACTGTAGTTATTTTGATGTCAGCTGGAGTCAGAAATGTGAAGATGAACTTAGAGGCTCAAATTAAAGAGAGTGTCCCAAGTATATCTCTTCCCTATTTAAAATCCTTTGAACCACAGCCTATTTGCATCTTCACTTATGCTTATCAGCCTGGACTTACAGTTTACTCAGGTGTGTGGGGATGTGGCTGTAGAGGAACTAGGAGGAGAATACGGTAGGAAGATTAGGAAATGGAGCGACTGGGAAGGTTTGTTGTTCTTCCTTTGGAAACCAGCTGCATTTTTGCTCCAGGTCTAGTCTCCTTCCACTCCTCATACCTCTCTAAGCCGTAGCATTTGACTTTATATGTTGTTATATGTATGCCTAGCCATAAATAAATGGAGGGATTTGTTGTTTTCTTTTTTTTTTTTTTTTTTTTTTTTTTGGTGACTGATTTAGTTTAATGCTAAACTATAACTTGTAGACTCTTGGTCTCCTTATTTTGTGAACTATATTTTTTTTATTTGCTTGTTTTAATTCTCTACTCCTTATATCTCTAGGTTTTATAGACTTATTTATACTTGATGACTATGTTCCTTTTGTAAGTATAAGGAACACTTTCGGCCTGAGGCAAAATATAAGTACACAATAAATATAAGCATTAATTTTCCAGTTTCTCTTTAGTACTTGAGTTATTTTATTATGAACAGCAACACTAAAATATGTGACATCTTTTCATTCTATCCTTCTTCCAAATATAGGAGCTGGTACATACACTACCTCTTCTTTGAGTACAAAATCTACAACCACATCAGACCCTCCTAATATTTGTAAAGTGAAACCCCAGCAATTACAAACAAGCAACCTGCCTTCTGCAAGTCATTTTTCACAGTTGAGCTGTATGCCTTCTCTCATTGCCCAGCAACAACAGAGTCCACAAGTCTATGTTTCTCAGTCTGCTGCAGGTAAGATTTTTTTAGGATTGAAAATGAAGAATGTAGAAAATGAAGACTTTCAAATGCCTTTTTTCCCCTTTGTTACCCTTTCAAGTTTAAATGATTTTTATCTACCTTGTAAATTTGTTCCTTCATAGAATAGAATGCTCTCTCCTTGGTAAGCATTCTAGAAATTTTAAGTGACTTACATATGTCACCTACCAGTTAGACAAATTGGTGTCTAATAATTTGAATGATAATTTATACATTTGATATTATGCCAATCAAACTACAAAACTTTTTATCTCAAACTCGAAGGACAGTAAAGTTCATGGGGGAGAAATAGAAATAGCAAAGAAAAAAATTATATAGGGAGATCACAGTAGCTTATCCATACTAAATATCACAATGTTAATCCGAGTTACGTAGTAAATAAATATTTGAAAAACATTCACTTGATGATTTAAATTCAAAATAAGAAAACAGTGAGGCCGTCTTGTTGCATTTCAATGGGAAGAATACGAGGAAGATTGATGATTATCCAGCATCTTTAATACCCACTACCTATATAGATGCTGCTGTTATTAATAGAATATTGAAATACACTGATGGTGAGTATGTAAATTGGCATAATTTTTTTCTTTATCTTAAAATGTATTGTTAAGTATTAACTGTAGTAGCAATTTTATAGGTAGGAATCTTATCACATAGTAGAATTTAATCAAAGATAAATGTGTGAGTGTATTTATTCATTGCACTGTTTACAATGATGACAACTTAAAAATAATGTGGGAAGTTTCTCAAGACATTATATAAAAACAGCAAATCACAAAATAATATATGTAAAACACATTTTAAAAAAAAACTCTTTATACTACCAGAACTAAAAGTGAAAATAAGTTTATACTTTCTTTTGAAATATTCTTTTGAATAGCAATTTCCTTGAAATGTTTTGCTCAAGTCTAATAGGTAGATTGAAAATTGGAGTGGATTTCCTGGCTCAAGAGGTAGATTCTTTTTCAATTGTAGTTTAGGTGAAATTTTACCAGTTTACACCCCATTGACTGTATTGGTGCATGTTATTCCATGCCTTACAAGTACTAGAGTTATGTTTTTACGTACATATATAGATCTACAAGCAGTTTTCCATCTTTTTGCATTTACATCTCTTTGTAGTGTTAGTTTTTCCGACAATTTTCAGAGGTCCCACTTTGTTTGAATCTGCTACAAAATTGTAGTTTTTTGTTACTATTTCTAAACATTTAATACTGGTTATATTTTCTGATGGGGTGTAGCTCAAATTCCTGCTTTCTATATGGACACAAGTCACCTATTTAATACTCAACATGCACGATTGGCTCCACCATCCTTGGCTCAGCAACAAGGCTTCCAACCAGGTCTTTCTCAGGTAAATCTCAGATTTCTCCCATTCTGTATTTGCTTCTAAGAGTTTTTATGGTGAAATAATTCTCTTGGGCTGCAGTTGATAGACTCTCTGAAGTTATAATGTTCTATTAATGTGGGACAACCAATAATGCCTTAATAGGCAATTAGCAAATTTTAAAACTCCCAAATTTGTCAAATCTTAGTGATTAATGATGTGAAATATTTCAATAAGTCAAAAGGAAAGGGTTAAATGTTTACACTTGGTTTTGTTTTAAAAGGAAACTGTTCCCATGACATTAATCTTATTCATATCTCAGTTTTTTCCCCCAAGTGTTGTGATTTGTGTGTATGAGGTTCATAAACTGTTTTTTTATGACATTGCAGCCAACTTCAGTTCAGCAGATTCCAATCCCTATTTATGCACCACTGCAAGGACAACATCAAGCCCAGCTGAGTCTGGGTGCTGGACCTGCTGTTTCCCAGGCTCAGGAATTATTCAGTTCTTCATTACAACCATATAGGTAAAAGCCTTAAAATTAATTTTGCAACAACAAGGAAATGTTAGTGCTGAGCATCCTTGGATATCTTTATTGCTCCTTGCCCCCAAAACTAGAGTGACCCACTTAAACAACATTTATATAATTAAGCGTGTTGGATATATGTCATGAACCTCAGTGACTGGTAATTTCAGTTAGACTTTATTGAATAAGCCTTAAAGCTTGAAACAGACAAACAACAATCCCAATGCAATTGGAAGTCACAGAAAGTAACTACTTTAAGGATCTAAAAGTTTAAGTGCCGTGGAGTGACTGACAATTCTAAACCCAAGCCTGCTCCATCTAAGATCAGGGGCATGGCAGAACAATATCATGCAAGGAGTGGATGCCAGGATAAGAGAAGAGAGAAGAGTCAAGTGTCAGACAAAGAACAGAAATAGTGGCGACAAGTATGCTATGCAGTGCAAAAGAAAACCATAATTTGTGAAAGATTCAGTGCTATCTTTGTAATTAGGGGAGGAATGAAAACTGATCTTTATTGAGTTTAGGTTATATATGATAGCATTTAGCCTTTCATGTAATTCAGTTTAGTCTTCACAAAACCATGCAAGGAGAGGAAGCCATCCCCATTTGACATAAAGCGGCTGGGTTTTTCACCTTATGTCACACTACCAATAAGTGGAAAACCTAAATTCAGCCCCTGGTGTGTCTCATCTCAATGAGACCGGAAGGGTGGGAGTGACAGTCGTGACAGCAGTGATGGAGGGTAGCTCAGTCATTATTCTGACATCACTGCCTTGATATTCATGGTGCTGACCCTAAATCATCAAAAAGAAAAATCACTTTTGGACATTTAGTTTAAGGAGGTTGCAAAGTTATGCATTTGCTTTTAGAAAACTTTTGAAGTGGTTTGGATAGAATTTCCAGACTTAAATTCGGCAATATCATTATTGCTCATTTCTCTCATTTGAGGTAATACTGGTTTTACATCGTTATTTATGTTTTAGAGATGTAGGATCTCTCCCTTCAGGTGTTGTTACTATACTGCACCCATTACCAGAGCACCCACAGTCTACTCCGATTGTCTATTGTGCTCCCTCCCCACTTTCTTCTTGCCCCTCCTCTCTCTCCCACTCAGGTAGCCCCAGTTCTTATAGTCAGCGTTTTAGCCTTTGTTCAGTTCGGCTTCATCTGACCCTTTACTTGGTACCTCACTATTTCACATTTAAGTGATACCCTCTGCTGTTTATTTTTCTCTTTCTGACTTAGGATAATCCCCTCCAGCTTCATTCATGTTGCCATAAGTGGCAGGAGTTTTTCTTTTTTGATAGCTGATAGCTCATTTCTTTTCGATTATATAAATTATACTCCTGAAGAAGCTGTGTTCAGCCAATTAAACTTTCTTAAATGAACAAAACTTTATAAATGTGGCTGTCATTTTGTTGTTTTGATTAGAGATTCTTCAATAGTGTGTAATGCATTTATACATTACTTCTATACCTTATTTCTATTATATTTATACTTAACTATGTATTTATATTCTCTGTGTACTCTCAGTTTGATCATAACAATATGCTTACATCTTCTCATTTTATATTTGGAACATAAATTGTAAATAGACAATTATGAAGATTTCCTGTGACTCACTAGCACTCCTACTTCACAACTTATGTTCCTGCTGCCGGTGTTGACCTTAACAAAGCATAATATTGCCTGTTGATGGTATTGTCTTTAGTTCACCACTTTGATTTAGTTATTTTCAGTTTATTCTGTATAGTATCAATTTTTTGAGTATAGATTAGAAGTTCCATCCCAGAGATAACAGGGAAGTCAAAGGTTAGATTCCAGCACTGGTTTTTATTTATGAAACCCTTGTGGGTAATTTTTTTTTTTAAGAATTTTTTTTTTTTTTTTTTTTTTTAGATTTATTTATACAAGCTGAGGTATAGGCCAGAGGCGTGGGGCGGCGAGAGGGTTCACCAGAGACAGAGCGGGGAGCAGAACAGGCAGATCAGAAATACACTGCTGACGGGAGCAGCGGGCGAGGCAGGAGAGGTCTCCCTCACCATGTGGGATTCTCCCTGGCTGGGGGGTCGAACCCGCATTGCAAGCTGCCAACAGCTCCACAGCGCAGCCCTCAACCGCTGCACCACCAGGGAGGCCCCCTTGTGGGTAATTTTAATGTGAACTAATGCCCTGCTTAATCCCATAAAGGTCTCCAGTCCTCATGTGTGAAGTACATGTGGAGGGAAGTAATGAAATACCAATAAGAGCTATTGGTACTACAAATTTGAATAGTAAGTCAGTACCAAAGAGAAAACAGCAGATTTGTCAGAGAAACACTGTCATTGTTTAAGAGGGGAAATCCTTCCAATTTGTCAGGTGGAGCAAGCCTTTTTCAGAACTTTTAACATGTGGAGCTCTGTTGTATGGGGCTCTCAATCTTGAAACTAGTGACTTAGGCATCTGTATGCTCTATGTTCTTGTTTTCTATGCTAATTAGTAATTGGTCATTTGGGATATTCATCCTTAAGATTTCTAGACTCAAGATAAAATTGTAACACAGTCTTTTCTCTTTCATATGTATGTAGATCTCAGCCAGCCTTTATGCAAAGCAGTCTATCTCAGCCGTCTGTGGTGCTTTCTGGTACTGCCATCCACAACTTCCCAGCTGTCCAACACCAGGAACTTGCCAAGGCACAATCAGGTCTTGCCTTTCAACAAACTTCAAGTACTCAGCCTATCCCTATATTGTATGAACACCAGCTGGGTCAGGCATCTGGACTAGGAGGTTCCCAACTGATTGATACACACCTTCTCCAGGTAAGGCAGAGCCTAGAGCATGCATTGTCATTATGTTTTCCATACAGCAGATTATTTAAGGAAACTTCTATGTTGAAATATAAAGTTTAAAAATTTTTCCTTTTTATCTAATACTAGAATTCTTTTTTTTTTTTTTTTTTTTTTTTATCTTTGCATAGAAGAACTGGGGTGTAGGCCAGAGGTGCCGGGAGAGAGGGGAGTGAGAGGATTCACCTGAGACAGAGTAGGGGAGCAGAACAGGTGGTTTTACTGAAATCCGCTGCTGAGGGTAGCAGTGGGCGAGACAGGAGAGGTCTGCTGCGCCATGTGGCTTAGCTACCCAGCCAGGAATTTTGAACTCAGGCCGTAGCAGTGATAGTACTGAGACTTAACCCCTAGGACACCAGGAAGGCCTTCTAATACTAAAATTCTTGATGATTACTTTGAACCTATAATAACCTCAATCTCTGAACTGGATGATTTCCAACCTTATTGCTTTTTCCTTAAAAACTTTTTTCTAGGCTAGAGCAAATCTTACCCAGGCTTCAAATCTTTATTCTGGACAAGTACAACAGCCTGGTCAGACAAATTTTTATAATACTGCCCAGTCACCAAGTGCTCTCCAGCAGGTAAACTATGGCATGGTAAATTTCCTTAATTTTCTTTATTATTATTGCGTTTGTTGTTGTTGGGGAGTTTGAATAGAACTGAGACAGGCAGACAGTATGGTGATTTTCAAACTAATCTCTGTGTTATCCCAGGAATTCCATGGTGTCCACATGCTTCTATCCCACACATTCCTGTCCCCATCCCCACTTTAGTTAGTCGGATATTTATCTCTTCTTTTAATGGCTTTCCATGTAATCATTTATATAAAGAATTCCCTGAATATAAATGTTTGAAAACCATTGTCCAAAATACACAGTTACATGTAATTGTAACAGGTGCTTTACTCATTCATATCAGAAATGAAGGAAAACACTGAAGACACTCACACTGACTATCATAATCCACAGGACAGTGTGGCAGAATATGGCAGTACGAATACCAAGCACCTTTCATACGTGTATGAACACAGTGAAAACAATTTTTCAGAACTGTATTTTTGTAGAAGTGAATGTCATACATTAGTTATGTTTGACATAAAAGTTAAGGACTGTAAGAAAGAGGGAAGCCATTATTCATTTTTCATAACAATTTTCGTGGCTATTTTAAGGGTTGACAGTTCATAAATATTATTGATGTTCAAATTAAACAGTTGGCATGAAAACTGGAAAGTTATTTTTCTTGTCAAAGCTTATTTTGACCGGCCGTGAAAACACTAAAAATTCATTGGAGAGTGTAACTGCTTTCTTAAATTTTATCTCCATTGTTATCTTTTGTCATGCTTTGACATGTACTGTGGATTAATTTGAAGTTAGTCATATAATCATATCAGTTACATAGTTTCTGTATTACAAATTTGTTTTGTTGTGCACCCTCAATAAAATCAACGTCACTGAGTAGAAATTTATAAATGATATATTAATAGAGCGATGTATTCTGTGTCATATCTTAGAATTATTTGATGAATTATATATATAGTTATAAAGATAATTACAACAGGTAAAGGCAAATTGCAACAGTTTCTGTTTGCTTATTTTTTTAGGTTACAGTACCTTTACCAGCATCCCAACTTTCCTTGCCCAGTTTTGGATCTACAGGACAGCCTTTAATTGCTTTGCCTCAGACTCTTCAGCCCCCATTACAGCACACCACCCCACAAGCCCAGGCCCAGAGCCTGAGTCGTCCTGCACAAGTGAGCCAGCCTTTCAGAGGATTAATCCCTGCTGGAACTCAGCATAGCATGATTGCAACCACAGGAAAAGTAAGTGAAGAAAAATTTGCCATTTCTTTTTTTTTTTTTTTTTTTTTTTTCAAAGATTTATTTATTTATACATACAGCTGGGGTACAGGCCAGAGGTGTGGAGCGGTGAGAGGCTTCACCAGAGACAGAGTGGGGAGCAGAACAGGCAGATCAGAAATACACTGCTGAGGGGAGCAGCGGGTGAGGCAGGAGAGGTCTGCCGCACTATGTGGGATTCTCCCCGGCCGGGCATCGAACTCGCATCGCTGCTGCCAACAGCTCCACAGCGCCACGCTTAACCGCTGTGCCACCAGGGAGGCCCCCATTTCTTATCTATTTATTTTTATTGTGTTTGTCCCCCTCTGGGTTTTCCCCAGTAACAGGGAATTCACAAAATTTTGTGAATGAGTTGGATTTACATGGTCTTTTGAACTTTGTAGCCACAAATTTGGTCCTAATAATTTCATGGTGCTTCAAACCAAATTAGAGGATTTTTATAATAAGGTTTTTTGCTTTTTGCTAGATTGTCTTCATAGTAGGATACTAAACATAACACTTAGTGATGGAATTGAAGAAATTTTAAGTTTATTTTATGCTTTTTCTCAGATGTCTGAAATGGAATTAAAAGCCTTTGGAAGTGGCATTGATATAAAACCAGGCACACCTCCAATCAGCGGTAGAAGCACCACATCAACATCTAGTCCCTTCCGGTAAAATGAGCATTTAAATTGCTTAAAGAATTTCCAAATAGTTAAATACCATTTATTTGTTAAATACGTAATATGTTACCAATCCCATGGTGAGCACAGTAACACTGATAGTTTTGTCTAAAATGTTAAGCTTTTAAATTAAGAATGTATTTGCTACCCTATATTATAAGAAAGTTGTTTTAATACAGGGCAAATTTAGCTAGTATCCTTTCTCACCTCTGCCCTTCCACTGTCTCTCCTACCATATTGTTTGGTAACTCCACTTGGTAAATTTTCATCAACTACCAAGTATGATGAATCTACCAAGAGCAATGTCTCTAAAACTCTGACAGCATTATTTATGTGGCACTACCGTACTGACCAGTGATGGCTTCTTTCCAAGGGCTACTTCCACAAGTCCGAACAGCCAGTCCAGCAAAATGAACAGCATTGTCTATCAGAAGCAGTTCCAGTCAGCCCCTGCCACTGTGAGAATGACACAACCATTTCCTACACAGTTTGCACCCCAGGTGGGCAGATATAAGTGAGAAATGAGTATTATATACCTGCAAACAACTGCTAATCTGGCTAATTGTCTGATTTCATAATTTTGCCATGTGAACCACTTTAGAAGCACAGTTCTTAATGAGAAACTGTTTCTTATTTAACCGTAAATTTATGACATTCAAATATATTCTCTGCAGTTTTTAGCTAGACACAGGTAGTAACTGTATAGTTCTAAAGCAGACATTAGAAACAGTCAAGAGATTCCCCACACAGCTCTGATCATTTGTTTTAGTCCTGTTCCTTTTATCTTTTTGAAGAAGTTGACTTTCCAGGAGAAGGGTCCCAGTGCTTAAAAGTTTTTTTAGGTCTAAATTTTTTTTTTAAGATAACTATTTGAGGTAAAATTTCCAAAAGATGTTCTGATATTTTTGTAAAAATATTGGCTTCTCTTCCCTTTGCCAGTCATATGGAAGGGCTAACAAAAATTGTTGAGAATTCTCAAAAACTAGAATTGGTTCCTGACAAAACATGTATTGTTGAATTAGTATTTTATTTAACATCAGAATGTGTTTGGTATAGGTGTGTGCCTTTTCTGCAATTGCATATCTTTTAAAGTTATCCTAATGCCTTTCTATCTCCTTCACAATTTGTACCTGAATGCTAGAACCAAGTGAATTGCTTTAGCATGCTTTGCCTACTTTTTCTGTTAGATACTCCAAGCATGGCCTCTGTGTTCTTGGTCCCTATGTTAGGATGGCATAAGTCCACATACCTCCTTTCACCACTGGCAGAATGGGCACAGATTTACTCTGGGATAAGCCAACCTGTTTCTAGTTGGCATATTTTTTTTTTAACAGTTCAATGTTGTATGTTTTGTTTTTTTCACTCAGATTCTCTCTCAGCCTAACCTGGTCCCTCCATTGGTAAGAGCCCCACATACTAACACCTTCCCAGCGCCTGTTCAGAGGCCACCAATGGCACTGGCCAATCAGATGCCTCCTCCGCTGACCACAGGCCTCATGAGCCATGCTCGTTTGCCACATGTAGCCAGGGGTCCTTGTGGATCACTATCTGGAGTCAGAGGTAATCAGGCCCAGGCTGCGTTGAAGGCTGAACAAGACATGAAGGTTAGTACAGTGTTAACAGCCAAACAGAGCAAGAATCTGTCTCTGAACCATGTCTGAAGATGCCTCTGGAACCATAACCGTATATCCAGGCATTTATTGTCTTAGCAGACGTAATTAAGCTACTTTATTCATTCCTTTTTTTTTTTTTAATTTATTTTTCCCCTTTTCCCTGCCCTTTTTTCTTTTTCCTTTTTTTGTTTTTTTTTTTTTACATCACCCCCCCCCCTTCCCCAACTCTTGTCATCAAACAACTTAACATTTTAAATTCTCTGGCCAAATGAATTGCTTATAAAATACTTGAGGGAATCTGAGTTTAGCTACTACTTTTTTTGGAAAAGCAAAATAAGAAAGGAATTACAGGCTTCCCTAGTTTGGGGTGTTTTTTTTGTTGTTGTTGTTGTTTGTTTTTTCTTTTTTTTGTTTTTTCTTTTTTTTCCTTTGTTTTTCTCTCCTCTCCTCTTTCCCTCCCTCCATTCCCAAACGTAAGACATGATTCATGGTTATGTGAAAATTCTGGCGTGGGTAAGACTTGTTACCTGTCTTGATTTTTCTTCCCTCATGAATCATCCAAGTAGTTTTCTTCTCAGGCTGTTTCCATACCCCTTTTTTGCCTGCCATCCAAAGTGGCTATATTCCACAGTAGTTTGCGCAGTTGTGGATGAAGAACTCAAAAAAGCACTTTGGGATCCTTCATGATAAAAGGCACTGGTAAATGTGAGGTCTGCTAATGTAGAAGAGTGCCTTTAGGAGTCTGTGTGGGGACAGTTTTTAACTTTACCTGTCTGCCTGTACAGCCAGCCAAATCAGTGTATTTCTGCATTTACTTAGATTTGACTTTAAAGGTCTTCTTAATCTTGCTTATTTTGTCACTCAGTCAGACCAGAACAAAGAAAAGTTTGCTACTTTCAAACAGGGAGATATCTGTTAGTAATGTTTTACTCTGAATTAAAAACATGTCTGTAATGATCCTGTTAGAGAATTGGGTTGACTGACTAAAATGTCTTTCTGGATTGACATCCTTTGTTTCTGATCCTGAGTAATCAAATTTAAATATTACTCTGGAGTGAAACTTATTTAATTTAAATATTATCTACTTATATTAAAGCTGTGCACCTATGATTTCTATATTTTCATAGCTATTAAAAATACTAGAATGTCTGGAAACATTTGGACACAATTTGGCCAGGGTTTCTAGTTCTGCTTCTGGATCCTTAGATTTTCATACATTCCCATATTGGAAATGACATTAAAGCTTCATCATCCAGATGGGGTTGGGAGAGAGGACAAATTTCTTAAATTAACTTCAGATCTTCAAAACAGTGCAGGTTATCTATAGAACATATGAAGAGCTTTTATTACATGCGAGAGGCATAGACGCTTACGTTTTAATTGTGTATGTTACGATAGTGTAATTTACAGATTGACGTAAGTATATTCTTGGGACACGTAGTCGGTAAAACTAGGAAATTATTTTACCAGCTCAGAATGTGGTAGGAGCTATCAGAACTTAGTGATCAAGTGAAGTTGTAGTTACTAATTTCTGATGCTCTTCCCCTGCAGAAGAGAGCTGTGGGAAGAGGACTCAGCCACAAGACATTTGGTCCTAGGTGTTGGTAATGCCACAATATAAGTGCTTCCTTTTCATTTTATTGTAGACCACATATTGATGACTAGAAGTTTTACATGTTACTTATATGTTTTGAATTTGCAAGTAGGCTCCCTAAATAACGTTTGATATCAATAAGTTTGTCCCCCAAAAAATAAAAACCAGCAGCAATTTCTATTTCATTATTTTATAAGAGGGCAAACGTCAAAAAGTGGTGGGAGGAGGTTCTGTTCTTTCAAATGCTAACAGAAGAAGTTACATGGAATATTTTCAAAAATAGGAAGAAATCTACCCACTAAAAGCTGAAACTCAGTGAGGTACCTTTGGTTTGGGCCAGATCAACATGGGGAAAACTGATTTGTGATTGGTTAAAGAATTTGAATTGAAATTGATTGGCAGGCTTGGGTAATGCTGCAGCGTTTTCAGTTGTTGTTTCTCATTTTTCAAGGCAAAACAGAGAGCAGAGGTTCTTCAGTCCACGCAACGGTTCTTCTCTGAACAACAACAGAGCAAACAGATAGGAGGCAAAGCCCAGAAAGTGGACAGTGATTCAAGTAAACCTCCTGAAACACTGACTGACCCTCCTGGTGTCTGTCAGGAAAAAGTAGAAGAGAAGCCACCCCCTGCAGCCACCATAGCCACCAAACCTGTTAGAACTGGACCAATCAAACCTCAGGCCATCAAAACCGAAGAAACAAAATCTTAAAGGCTATGGATTATTGCAGGGGCCTGGGGGGAGGGAAGGGGGTAAAAGGGAAAATGAAGTCAGATAATGCCAGCAGCCAAAGGGGTCAAATGGCCTGTGACATCTTGTCCAGAGCTTGGAGATGCACAAGGGACATAGGAGCAATTTACACTGACACACAGCCGCTGCACCAGTACAGTGAGACTTTGCAAGCTTGCACCTACTATATTACACACACTCTGTTGAGATGGCCATGCATCTTTAGTCAAAATTTCTATACAGATACATGCACAAATGCCTTCGGTGCATATAATTTAGAACTAAAATCCTTTTGGTCAGATGAAATACCAGAAACATGAGAAAATAACACCGCAGAGGAATAGCTCAGCATGAACAGTGTGGCTTATACTTAAGATGTGGTTTCTTTGCTCCTTTATGTTCTTTGGATATGGTTCTAGCATTTGTAGGCTTGGTGGTGAAGAACTAAAGATAACTGGTGCTGGATAGAGGAGCCTTATTTTTATTATGGCAGCTTGCTATTTTTGTAACATGGTGATTGAGTTGAACACAATCAAAGTACATTAACTGATCTCCCCTTCTCCCTGGACAAGTGAGCAATGATGAATTACTGATGTCAGCATCCACATGGGCAGTGTTTGCCTACTGCTTCTGTTTGAAATGACACTGTGTTTTCATTGTGGCCGGTAGCTTTGAATGCTACGTGACAGCTCCTTTCTTCCCTGGAGCTCTTAGCATTCACACATGACAGATTTGGTAAAATAATAGGTTGAGTCTTGCTTGCCTCCACTCGGTCATCTTTGTATGAATCCAATGGTTGGGGGATTTTTTTGCTTTTTCTTTTCCCTTTTTTTTTTTTTTTAATGGTAACGGTTTTTTAGCTGATGTTCGTGAAGAGCAGTGAGTACCGCCAATGAAAGGAAATCCTATCTGAGAAGGTGCATTTCTTTACCAGAGCTATCTCATAACATCCTTTGGGCCCTCTGCTGAAATGGTAGAATCAAGTCTCAAATAATGCCTTTTTAATTGTATCCTCTAGTATTATAGATGTAGGACAGTACTGTATCATACCTCTGTGAATGTAAAATACCTTGTACCTGCTTTATGATACGTAGTCGTGACTGTGCTTTATCAGAGCTGTTTTTAATGATGTTATTCTAGAATGTTTTCTTTCCAGATGATGATTGAGATGCTAATTAAAAAAATGGTGCCAGGTACCACAACAGTAACAGAACTTTGCTGTTTTCTGGGGTTTTGTTTTTTACCTTTTTCTTTTTTTTTCTTTTTTTTTTTTTTTATGGAGTGTGCTGGATGTCTCTATTAATTTTGTTCAGATGACTGCAGAACCTGGAAAAGCTGTTGCTGCTATTGATGCATAACATACTGCTATTGGTCTTTTTATATAAATAAATATATATATATATACATATATATATAATTTGAATTTTTGGAAATTAGCTGTGCTGTCAACTTTGGAAAAAATATCCCAGTTGTACCGTGTTGGGTTGGCATTGTACAGAAATTAACAGCCATATTGGTCTAGAAACGTTAAACATAATTTTTTTCCATTTGTACAGGGGTAACACACTGTATTAAATATGTAAGGTCTTATCTACATGGGTTTGATTACAGAAACTAATAAAGTATTCTCTAAATAATGAATCTTGGAGCTTCTAATCCATTCCTGAAATCTGAAGCAAAAAGGTCTTGTCATGTACCAAAAATAGTGATCAAGACTACATTATGCACTGGGAAAACATCTTCCAAAACTTGATTTCTGACTTTCAAGAACCATGAAGCTTATTCAAGGTAAATGCTGTCACCAGGGATAACAGTCGCAGACCATTCTAGGTAGCCAGAATCATACTGGAAACTGTGTCCATGAGGAAGAGAAGTCTGTGATAACGCACAGTGCTGCATATAGAAAATAGTTGACAAAAAATAGGTCTCGGCTCTTTTGTCATTTTTATATTTTTGCTAGCACATTCATAGACATCACCACCCTTACACACAGACTGTAAGCAGTTTTATTATTGACTCAGTTTGCTAAATGAAGTACAAAGGGATTTTGTGTCCCTCAAATACCATATCCAAAGCACTTGGCTTCCAGATACAGCTTTAAGAAATCTAGTAATTCAGTCACTAATGTCCAGTGTGCCCTCTATTCACAGATACTGTAAGTCTTAAACTCCAGTCCTGTTAAACCTTATCTTGATAGCCAAGCTTTGGGGCTGTGGTGTTTCTCAACACAGTCTCAAATTTGGTCTGGTGGCCAAGGTGGGAACAGAAACCTGCAGCAAAGAGCTGTAGTCATGACTTCGCACTCTTCTCTTAGCCACTTCCTTTGCCATTTTCTTGTATTCTAGGCCTCAAATTCAGTCCTCCGAAATTTTGGGACTTAGGAAGCACCATCTACAAAGTTAATATAGCTTGTGTCATTTGTAAGCTGCCAGTATGTTTTTGCATTAACATGAAACACCACTGGTGAATTCCTGACACCTTTTGCTAGCTGGAATCTACAATGGAAAAAAATGGCAACCAAAGTGTATCCAGTGAAAATGTTACTTGTAAGAAGTTCTTCACAGTTGATGACAACAGATGTTAAGTCATTTGGCAGATTTGGTCACAGTCTGAGCATACTCTGCCCCTTGAACTGCAGTGTTTAAGGGGGCGGGGCATGTGTTTGTCCTTAGTTAATAACAAATTGTGTTTTATGGTAAAGGGATTCGGGGATGAGAAGAGGGTATAGTTGAAAAGGCACTTAGTGGGGCCTCCCTGGTGGCGCAGCAGTTGAGCGCTACGATACGATGTGGAGCTGTCGGCAACTCGCAATGCGAGTTCGAAGCCCAGCCGGGAAGAATCCCACATGGTGCGGCGGACCTCTCCTGCCTCGCCCGCTGCTGCCCTCAGCAGTGTATTTCTGATCTGCCTGTTCTGCTCCCTGCTCTGTCTCTGGTGAGCCCTCTCGCCGCCCCACACCTCTGGCCTATACCCCAGCTTGTATAAATAAATCTTTAAAAAAAAAAAAAAAGAAAGGAAAGGCACTTAGTAATATTTTGGTTTCACCATACAGGTTACCTCTCCAACATACTCTTGGCTTGGAGACAAGACATAAGATAGAAAAAGTAGAATGAGATATATCGTGGGTTTAGAAAATTGAGAGTAGACTGTTGACCTAAACGTGTACTAGGTTTGTCTTTTCAGGTCACCAGTGGTTTTTCAGCTGCCACTGCAGCACGTTTCATAGCTTTGCAGCATTTTCAGTGTTTTCACATCCCTTTACGATCTTCTTCCTGCCCATAGACTGCACTTAACCACAGTTGACTTATTGGTTGATATATACAAACTTTGATAATTATTGATTTATTTTTATGTTCTTTAAGAAACTTCATAAAATTTCTGTTGGTGAAATTGTAAGCAGGATGATGGTGTCAACATTACGGCAGGATGATGGTGTCAACATTACGCTGGCTATTTTGGCATTTGATATCACTGCTTTTAACTTTTTTAAAGATTCATGCATACAAGAACTGGGGTGTGGGGGTGAGAAGATTCACTAGAGACACAGTGAGGTGCAGAACAGGCAAATCTACTGAAATACACTGCTGAGGGGAGCAGCGGGCAAGACAGGAGAGGTCTGCTGTGGAAAACTCCCTGGGCCAGGATCGAACTCATTTAGCAGTGGCTGCTGGTAGCTTAGCGCTAAGACCTTAATCTCTGCACCACCAGGGAGGCCCTGTGACTTAAGACTCTTAAGTAGAAGTCCTTTCTGGACCAGTAGCTGGTCGAAGTCAGAAATAACGTAAAATGTATAATTACTTCACTTTGGGTGTACATCTTTTCCCATTCAATCTTTTGATTAAGCTTGTGCTTTTTCTTTGAGATGTCTGCTAACCAAGTGTCTGAGATGCTGAGTAGAAAATTTCTTTCAATTTTTACAGATACTTCCCCACGGTTTTCCCCATGACTAGTTAGATAAGCAAGTTTTACAGTGAAATAGGTAGAAATCAAATGATTCAGATTTAACAGTCTACTAGTTAAGGCATCAGTTCACCGTGTTATATAGCCGGTGATTGAAATTTAAGATTCGTTAATTTACTCCATACATATTACACATACATGCCTGGTGTTCAGTAGGTTGTGAGAATATGAATTTCCTTGTTAAATCTACATAGTTTTATCTGAACTAGCATCTGCCCCTCAGAGAATTGGAACTTGCTATAGGTAAGTAACTTCTTTTACATGGCATTAGGTCAAGGGTTTTCTTTTCCTCCTCAAATTATAGAGGGGCCCAAGTTCCTTAGAGTCTCACAGTTAAAGAAGTCAAGGTGGTGCCTAACTTTATCTCTTGCATTGACATCCCATAGAAGACAGCACCTCATAAGAAAACATGATGCTTTACCCAAAATAGCATTTTCCTGGTCTATAGTTTAACTTCCCATTATAAGATGCACAAGTTCAGCTGTGAATTGCCTCCACTATTCTAAAAGCTAGACACAACTTTTTAGTAAATGTCGGAGCCTTCCCTCCACTTGAATTAAGAATAGCACAATGCTCAAATAGCATCCGTTTATTCATTTGTTCAGCGACTGCCATGTTTGTCAGTTTTCACAGGAAACAGTGCAAAAGATGTGTACAGGAAGTTTGTAGGGGCCTGGCAATCAACACTTGTGAGGGGAAAAGGTAGGTCTGGGCAGAAGGTGGAATTGAAAGGAGTTGCTGTAAGGTCGAGCGATTGAAGAGGCAATGAAGCAGAGGGGAATGTAAGATAAAGAGGCCTTTATTAGCAACTCCCGGGCGAGGTTCACAGATCCCAGTCGGAAGGGTCTGTGGAGTCGCACCCTGCAAATGGGGGGACGGGTTTTTATATGGGGTGAAAGAATTCCAAGGGTAGGGGCAACTCCATTTGGAGCTGGTGGCCTTGCAGGTGCATTCAGGCTGTGGCAGCCCTTCTGGGTAGTGGGGGCATGAGTTTCTTTCCAAGGTCACACGTCTTTGCCGAGATTCTTCACAGCGCCCTTATTGTTGGGGAGGGGCGGGTTGAGCCTAACAGTTGCTGTTGCCACAAAGGTCTCTAGAAATGAAATAGTATTGTCTGGCCTGGAGGCAAGGGCGCCAGGACTTTTGCCCTCATGTTCAATATTGCTGGGGCAGGGGCAGAGGGGACAAAAGGTCTTGGGTGGGGCATTTCCTCTAGCTGAGGACAGTTCCTGGAGAGGGGCTCAACTCGGAGCCCACACCGCAACAGCCAAGGTAACAAGTGTGTTGGCCTCTAGTGCCTGCAACACCCTCTGTAGTCTACCTTCTCATTTGAGTACCCTGGCCTCAGAGAAGCGGCTCTGAGGATAGTCCTCCGACACAGGTCAGTTTCTTCCTGGAGAAACTTGGAAGGTTAGTAGGTGAAATACAGGCCCCTCCATTACAGCTGGTCTTTAGATCACAGTGTCCTCTCCCCCCTATTGCGGAATTCCCTCACCATTGGCCAGCACCTTTGCTGGGCTAGGCGGCTTATCTCAGGTGCCAAGCTGCTATGGTCTGAACCATTTCCACCATGCCTTCTACTGTGTATGTCTATTTCCTGCCAAAATTGGGCAAGCAAGTACCACGAGCTGCCGCTATGGATTACCTGAGTGTCAGATACATTATTCATCCCTGCCTCTAAGCCCGGGTGACTAGAGTCAAGTACCTCTATCATAACATCTTTCCTTGCTGCTGGCCTCTTGGCGAGTTCGCCCCAAATTAAGCTATGAAGTTTAATGGATCTCTTCCTGTATCCACAGAATGTTTATTACTCCTCTGAGAGGAAAAACCTCTAAACCCACTGAGCCGGAATCGCCAGGATAAAAATTACAGATTCGGGCCTCCCCGGTGGCGCAGCGGTTAAGCGCTGCGCTGTGGAGCTGTTGGCAGCGGCCACGCGAGTTCGACGCCCGGCCGGGGAGAATCCCACATGGTGTGGCAGACCTCTCCTGCCTCACCCGCTGCTCCCCTCAGCAGTGTATTTCTGATCTGCCTGTTCTGCTCCCCACTCTGTCTCTGGTGAACCCTCTCATGGCCCCATGCCTCTGGCCTGTACCCCAACTTGTATGTATAAATTTAAAAAAATTTAAAAAAAAAATTACAGATTCCCCAAGTGGGTCACTGGGAGAGGGGGGGAAGCTGTTTAATCCCTCCCTAGAGAAGGATTTCATCTTTTAATGAATGCTGTGTAACAAAATTACCCCAAGAATTGGCTCAAATGACAACTACCAGTTTCCATGGGTCAGGAACACAAGAATAGCTGTGTTCCTCTGGCTCCAGGTCTTGAGTACTGTCAAGCTGTTTACAGAGGCCACAGCCTTGTTTTAAGGCTCAAATGAGGGAAATCCTTTACACCACCACGCACGTAGTTGTTGAGAGGCCTCAGCTCTGATGAGTCCTGGGCCTTACCCCAGGACTGCCTGACGTCATGACAGCTGGTCAAAGCTATCAATCCAAGTAACATCACCCAAGGCAGAAGTTACAGTTTTTATGACCCCATGTTGGGAAAGGCCTTTATCACTCCTGCCATATTCTGTTCACTTTAACTCAGTAAACCCACACTCAAGGGCAGAAATGATACAAAGTTGTGAGTGACAAGGAAGCAGGGATCATTAAGATCAAGCTGGAAACCCTGTGCCACACCAGCTCCGCACTGTCATCTCCGAGTTGTCCCTGATGTGTCTTCAAAAGCTTGGATCTTCTAAGTAGTCCAGTGTGAGGTAAGACCAGTGGCGGCCATGATGATGCACACACTGTCACATCTCTGATGTGATATGCGTTCCCTAGTCCAAAGAGGAGTTAGGTAGGATTCCATGAGGGGCGAGCAAACACTCCACAAGCTGTGACAGTAGTGATGGCAGTGATGGCTGAGGTAGGTCTTGCAAGCAGAAAAGACAAATCCAAATACAGAATACATGTCAATTCAAGTCTCCAGTCACTTTTTCCTTCCAAACTCCTGACCGACCAGCCCAACCCTTTACCAGATGCAGTACAAGAAACTCTGCCTGTGGGGACAGTTTCCCCTTGCTGCTGTCATTTAGGGCCACCCCTGAGCTGCAGAGCAGCAGTTGTTCAATTTGGGATTGCACCCACATACTGAACTGATAGCAGTAGCAAACTGGAGTTTTTTCCTTCTCTTTGAACTGCCAAGAAGGGACTCCTCGTGCAAATATCAAATGTAACTCAAGGAGCTCAACATTATACGAAGACCTGGGAGGGAAAAAAATAAGAGTTCCTCCTTCTGAAAATATATAGAATCGGGTTTGAGAGGAAGAGGTTTACATTCATGGTATTACATAAGGGGAAGTAGACACACCTGCAATCACATGTAATTCATACCTGGGCTAAATGCATATACTTAGGCATCATTGAAATATCTAAAAATATCCCTAGAAAGTCAGGATTAGGGATTTTTCTTCTAAGAAAGATAGTATTATTCCTCTTTCACAGGTAAAATAACCAAGACTGACAGAAGTTAAATTAGTTGAAGTGATTACTCAGCTCAAAGATTAGAGTCAACTAATTCATTTCAAAGCCCAAGCACTTGCCACTTCAACAGAAGCGGATGAATTAACAGGAAGGAGAGGGAGCTGTGAATGCAATGGTGCTGGGAGCAGGGGTATTCACAAATTAGCTTTTAAAATAAAGTCAATGGAAGGTCAAGACATCATGTTTCCCAACATTTAAGTGCCCCCTCTGTGCCCTGGTAACAGAATCCCTTCCCCCACTCTGCAATAGAGACTCCGCCCAGCAGCACCTTCGGAGACTTCTCATCAAGGACACAGCTTCAGGAAAAATTGGTGTCAGCTGCTGCCTTAGGGTACAAGTCAGTCCCATTAACTCAAACTCCTGAGAGATAGTGACTATGGGAAGATAAAGGACAAAGGGAGGCAGTTGGTCCTGGGTTTGAAATCTTTTCCTTCTTTGAGGTGGAGTAGCAGGTATGTAGGTACAGGGCTACATTAAGAGTGTTTCTTCACAAGACTACGAGAGCTGAAGTGTGGAGGGAAGTCACACACCGAGCACACCTGGAATCAAAAGGTAAGTCGGTGTGCACTGGCTGTAAGGCAAATTGCTGGGAATCTCCCCCTCACCTCCTTTTGGCTCCTCTGGCTGCTCCAGGAATAAATTGTCAAAAGTGACTAGTAAGAGAAGACTGGTTTAACTTCTTGCACATGGAAGTCCCTACGATACAGAACCTAGTGAGTGACCAAAGTAGTCAGTTTATATAGCTTTTAGACAAAGAAGTAATAATCGGGAGAACAGACAGGGCAAAGAAATTCTTAAAAGTTCTGATTTGGATGACTAATGCAGTGAGCTAAGCAGAGCTTGTCCTGTCTCTGTCTCTGAGGAGAAGGGTGGAGAGGGTGAGGGTGTGTCTTTACCTCTGAAGGGAAAGGAGCCTTTCATTTTGAGCTTTCAGGGGAACAGAGGAGGAGGGGCAGAAGAAAATTCTACCTTTAGGACAGGGATGTTTCGGGTATCATTCATTTGCCGATAATTTCTTTAATTGGAAATACTACGTAACTTTGGCACATTAGTGGCAGCCTGATCGGGGCCCAGCACCTCCTAAGAATAAGTGTCTCTAGTCAAAAGGTCAAGTTGGGCAGCTCAGGCCACCGCAGTTCACACACCAGGAACAGCAGCTTCACCGTGGGGGTGAGACTGGAGTCCATGGATGGAGACTTATCTCCTGTTTCTTGGAGATGGCCTGGCATGAGGCAGACCTGAGAGGTGCTTGGCTCTGTTGTGGAAAGAGCGTCATTGAAACCAGGCAGAATGAACTCTGGACCTCTCTGGAAATCACCTAATTCTTCCACTGCTCAGTTTCCCCTTTTGTTCACTGGCGATCATAATACTTACCTTCCAGTTACCGTGGTAACCAAGTAAGATCATGTAAAAGGTCATCCCATGATTGTTAGCACTAAATGGGCCGCCACTATTTTTTTTTTTTAAAGATTTACTTATTTATGCATACAAGCACTTGCATGTAGGCCAGAGGTGTGGAGTGAGAGCATTCACCAGAGACAGAGTGGGGAGCAGAACAGGCAGATTGACTGAAACACACTGCTGAGGGGAGCAGCGGGCAAGACAGGAGAGGTCTGAGGTGCCACAAGGGTCAGCTCCCTGGCTGGGAATCCAACTCATGCTGCAGTGGCTGCAGATAGCTTGATAGGGCTGTGTCTTTAACCCCTGCGCCACCAGGGAGGCCCCACCACCACTTTTTTATCTCTCATCATAAACAAGCCTCTAGGTTCTGTGCCAGGAACATGTCTGAACAAGTAGCCTGGTCCCAGGCCCCAGTCTTGTCTGTGTGGTCCCTTTCCTGTTCTTTAAAAGGTGAGTGCTCAGGAATAAAGCTCTGCCTGTGTCTGTGATGCCAGCTGCCCTTGAGGGAGGGGCTCCAGCCCTGGAAGGGGCCCAGGTGTGACCTGGTGGAGTCAGATCACCTGCTAGGTCTCCATTTCCTCAACTGTCACCCCGGGGAAGTAGGGCTCCCTTTGATTCACACGGCAAGCCTGGAGTAAGATGGTTCTATCTAAGCTGGAAGGAGGATCACTCTATGGCAATTGTTGGAGGAAACTTCAGCCTCAGAATAGGGGAGGCCTGGGAAGTGTGGGTGGGACAGGGCTCTCTCTGGCAGTGCTGGGCCCTTGTGGAACTTGCCCGTCACACCTGAAACCTGTTTGCTGGTGTTTTTATATTAAATTCATAGGTGTAGTGAATCTCAATTCCTTGAATCCTCCAAGTGCCAGACCATGGCTTTGAAGGTTCCTGAAGGCAATGGCATTGACCTCCCCTGCAGAGGCCTGGTCTCCTAGGTGACAGGGCAGACTCACCACTAGGTTTTAAGAGCCCCTCTCTGGCTCATCGTGGGGATAGAGCATAAACAGTGATCCCCCACCCCCACCCCCAATAAGCACCTGAAGCTGCAGGAAGCTCTGCTTTTTAGAAATGTGTTCACCTGTTGCAGCAGCAAAGTGGATTTTACTGATGAGAAGCCACTTAGGGAAATGAATCTTTCTCATGTGGTTTTTCAAGAGGCCATGGTATGGTGGTAGGATGAATGTCAGATCAATGTTCATAATTAGAGGGTGGGAACCACTTTGATAATCAGATGTACCCGCCCAGTGTTAAAATGCATGGCTTTGCAAAGTTTGGGGACAGTATGTACTCCCCAATGCTGTCCTTATTCCCAACTAGGCTGTAAGCTCCCTGCAGGCAGGGACTGTTTGTCTCCCTCATAACCGTGTGCCTGGGGCCAGTGCTGTGCTCACAGGCCCTTAAGAAGAGACCTATGCAGTTTGCTGGCCTGCCGGGAGGAGCGCTGCTCCCTGCTGAGGTCCTAAAATGCCCAAGTGCCAACTCCTTCCCCTACAGGTTGTGTTGGTGGATAAAACACAAGCTGTCTTGTTGAATTTGAATTTTAGGTAAACAACAGACCTTTCTTGCTCTAAGTTGGTCTGTGCAATATTTCGTTATAGTAAGAAATAATAATTGTTTATCTGAAATTTAAATTTAAGTGGGCTAAATTGCTATATTTTCATAGGATGCCAAGATAGCCAATGTGGAAATGCCCGCTCCTCAGCTTCTGAAATCTCCAGATAGAGCAGGGTGTCCAAGACACTCCAGTTAAGTGTAGACAAAAAAAAATAAAATAAAAAATCAGTACTCTGGGTCCCCCTGGTGGCACAACGGGTTAAATCTCAGCACTATAAAGCTATCCGCAGCCAAGGCAGCACAAGTTTGATCCCAGGCCAGGGAGATTCCCACATGGCACAGCAGACTGCCTCCCCGCTGCTCCCCTCAGCAGTGTACTTCAGTAGATCCACCTGTTCTGCTCCCCACTCTGTCTCTGGTGAATCTTCTCACTACCCCATGCCTCTGGCCTACACCCCAGTTCTTGTATGCATAAATAAATAAATCTTTTAAAAAATCAGGACTCTAATTTATATTAAAAATGAGCTTTGTTGAAATTGACATTTGCTAGTTGGGCACCTCTCCTGTGTCAGGAGATCATGTGTAGATGCTGAGACTTTCCTAATGGAAGGATGGGAATCAATAAACAAACAAAAAAAGCAAAAAAGAAAAGAAGGGCCTCCCTGTGGCCTAGGGGTTAAGTCTTAATACTATCACCATGATGGTTATAGTTCCAACCCCAACCAGGGAGCTTCCCACATGGCACAGCAGACCTCTCCTGTCTTGCCCGCTGCTCCCCTCAGCAGTGTATTTCAGTAGATGAGCTTGTTGTGCTCCCCACTCTGTCTCTGGTGAATCCTGTAACCCCCCACACTTCTGGCCTACACCCCAGCTCTACTGTGCAAAAATAAATAAAACCTGAGAGAGACAGAGACAGAGACGCAGAGAGAGAGAAGGAAAAAGAAAAGCAGGGATGGGAGCTATTAAAGGGAAGGCTATACTGTTTTCTTCAGTTCCTTTCAAGAAATGACAACTTGTTGCACTTTGCTTGTGTGTTAGTTAAGTGGATTTGGAAGCTATATTATCCAGTCTTAACATTGTCACTCTCAAAAGAGACAAATGACCTAAAAATTTCTACAGAGTAACCTGGGTTGACTGGTTTGATGTGCCTAATAGACATTTGAATAGAGATCTCAAGATTGCCAATGAATATATGAGTCTAGATTTCAGGTTAATGTCTGAACTGATAAATATTTGGGAGGTTATCAGCATAGAGATGGCATTTAAAGTCATGCTACTTGATGTGATGAGTATATAAAATATGTAAAAATGACCCTACGTGAACCCAGGAGCATTTCATTCTTAAGAGGTTGAGGCTGAGTGATGGTTAATTTTATGTGTCAGTGTGAATGGACCAAGGTGTGCTCAGTTAAACGTTATTTCTGGGTGTATCTGTGAGGATGTTTCCAGTCTGAGAAGACACGCTGCCTGGGTTTCCCCTCCTTGCCAGGGTGCCCCCATCCTCACTTAACTCAAGCACAGATGTCAGCTCAAGGAGAATGGGGAAGAATCAAAACTAATTCAGGTTTTATCAGTTCAGACAAACACACCAATGGGTGGGAGGCCAAAATGAAGTGGCTATATAGAACGTTCTACTATTATGCATGGTGGTAACTGCAGATAGAAATTAAGTCCATTGATTAAATGACAAGCCTGCAAGGTTTGCCCCCCTACCTGATGTTGTAGCATATGAAATCCATGCCTATGACAGCAAAGGAGAACCAGGGTTCTAGGGAGAAGAGAAAATGGATTGGGGAAAGAGGAAAGATTGTTCTGGTAGTATGGTGGTGGGAGGCTATGAATTCCAATGTTTTACACTCTTTTTTTTTTAAGATTTATTTATTTATACATACACCTGGGGTACAGGCCAGAGGCGCGGGGCGGCGAGAGGCTTCACCAGAGACAGAGTGGGGAGCAGAACAGGCAGATCAGAAATACACTGCTGAGGGGAGCAGCGGGCGAGGCAGGAGAGGTCTGCCCCACCATGTGGGATTCTCCCCGGCTGGGCGTCGAGCTCGCACCGCTGCTGCCGACAGCTCCACAGCCCAGCGCTTAACTGCTGCACCACCAGGGAGGCCCTGTTTTACACTCTTTTTTTTTTTTTAAAGATTTATTTATTTATACATACAAGCTGG